>JAODVM010077767.1:0-35659 GCA_025400095.1 Phenganax marumi | reverse complement strand
TCAAAATAATTTGTTCAGGGGGGTGAATGCCTTTCTGTAGGGCACTTGCTGGATTAATGGCCGCCATTGAAATCTCACGAAAATCGGCTTACGCAATTTTGGGGCAGTCGGACATCTGTTAGTCTCTCATCTGTGATCATGCTAACCCCCTGCTAACTCATGTCATTTCGTAGGTGTGGTTTAAGAATCGTCGCGCCAAAGTTCGACAACAACAACAGAACAGTGAAGGAAAACCAAAACCTAAAAAGAAACCATCTACTCCTAAAGATTCTCCAAAGGTCCCGGTGACCTCTAGCTATCCCCAATACCCCAGCTGTGGCGCGAACATTTGGAGTCCTGTCGGGGAGCAATCGGTGATCCAACGTCCTCCGCCGTACACGCCCTCAATTACATCCATGGGAAATTCTTCATCAATGCTTGTTCCAGGCCCTCCGCCGCCACCTAGGTACTGTTCTTCGACCCAGGACTACTCTTACATGCCAATGAGCATGCATTTTAACCCGCCTGTATCAACCTCATCGCCTCATCAGTATGAATATCTAGAACATGGCTTGCCTGTTGGGCAGCCTTTACCCATGGGGGGCATGAGTAACCCTGCACGTGTCTAACATTTTAGAAAGATTGCATACACGTGCATAGTGCTTTTGCGTGAGTCGTGTCCTGACAACGAAATAGACACTCTGAAACGACAGAATTGACAGTAACTATGGAAACCATGAGCTGATGATGACCATGGAAAAATAGTTTGCTATAGACATCACGTGACTACGGTGCTTTCCATATATGGAGATCTGGTGACGTCACTGCTTCAAAGAAGCTTGGAACAAGAATGGCGCCGGGTTGAAATATTTATAGAGCGGACTTTTTTGAAAATTAAATATAAGGAGAGTTATTTATGAATTCTTTGCTTCAAATTGATAGAAGTGCCGAAAATTTTTGAACCAAATTATGAAAGGTGATAAAATGACATTGTTTAATATGATTTGTACAAAGTTATTGATTGTGTAAAGTAGAAATAGATTGACATTTTGTTCAACGTGTTTTTCAGTTGTATTAAAACAAGAAACAGAAGTTTCCCTTGTGTAAAACAGTTTATGAGCACAGGATGAAATGCATATTATTAGTTTTATTATTAATTTACAAAATACAGGATGTCAAAACATGAAACGTTCGAAATGAAATTAGTATTTATTGGAAGAGTTGTTGCCGTTCGATATAAACTTTGGAAACAAAGAAACGCGGGTGAACTATTGAAATATTCATGTCAATTTCGCATTATCCTAGTTTTTTGGTCTCTGACAGTTTGAAACAAAGCATTGTTCACTCTTGGGACTTGTTGAAACTAATTGTACGCATTGTTTAGCAGAGAAAATATGAACATTTGCATTCGTTTATTGCATGGTAAATGGTTGAAGCGAGCGGCGTGCAAAGTGCACGTTTTCTCGTCCTAAACAACGTCCATTCGTCTTGCATTTTTTGAATTATATGATTTTGAAAACTCTAGAATACTGGCTGGTATTGATATGGTGTACAACACCCACAGCAAAGCACGTTTGCTTCACTGGAGCCGCTCGCTAGGTAAGCAGAAAGGTAGTTTTATACAGTGCATTTGTGTATACATTTTTAATGGCTGCTGGGGAGGAACTTGTCATGCAATATTGATTGAATAAACTGCTTCGCAAATTATCGTGTCCCTGGTCGTAGTCCTGGGGTAAATTATCCAGAAATAAAAGCAATAGTATTTGGACCTTGGTGAATTTTTAAAGGAACACTGCATGTTGCCTTTGGGAGCATTTTCAAGAACAACATGAAGACACTTCTAATGCAAAGTTTCGTGGAAACACCACGTAAATTTATTTATGCATTTATTTATTTAATTTTATTTATTTATTTTATAAATTTACAAGGTGTTTCCACAAAACTTTGTAATAGATAGTTTATCGCCATGAAAACGTTCAAAGAACTTATGAAGACACTTATTTGAGTGATACGTCTCGAGATCTATAATCACAGCTTAGAGACGAAACAGATGCTTAACTTCGTCTTCAAGCCTATGATTTTGGCGTAAGTGGCCGCCATTAACCTAGCAAGTGCCCTAAACAGAGACCGTCACCCCCCAGGTGTCAGTTTCAAAATCGTTTGTTCAGGGGGGTGAACACCTTTCTGTAGGGCACTTGCTGGGTTAATGGCCGCCATTGAAATCTCAGGAAAATCGGCTTACGCAATTTTGGGCCAGTCGGACATCTGTTAGTGTCTCACCTGCGCTATAATTTTACTCGTAATTTCCATCACGCCGTATTCGTTGTTTTGCGGTACTCGAACGACTTTTGATATAGGTTTCTTTCAAACGGAAAGAAAATCCTTAGTCAATTTCACCCGACACGGCGCCGATGGCGTTTACACATAACAACCACCATAGAAGCTTAATGTAAACAAGTTTAATTTAAAAGCATTTTAATCTATAATACATGCTATATATATTTTACAAGCAATTTTATGAACCCTGAATTTTGTCTACTTGAAAAACGTATTTCTTGACCGTAGGCGTTCTTGTCACATTTGAGTTCAAGTAAGGGTTGATAAGTAGGAATAGTTTTGAACCTTCCCCCCTCCCTCCCTCTCTATCCCTCAAAGTGCCATCGTCAGCCACGTGGTGTCAATATTGTCGCTCTAATGTTTATGTAGAACGTTCTTTGATAATTCACGAATCTTTGAACGTTCGTAAGTCAGTGGCTTGCATCATTCAGGTTCAATATGTATTTCTTTTCATGACGGCCTCACACTCGAGCATTGTTTGCCTGACTAGCCGCTGATATCGGTAGCTGTTGCATTGGGGGCTCATGAAAGTCGAGCGGGTGTTGGGGAGTGGGAGCCATAGGTCTATTAATAAAAACGCCCATGGGCACGTAAGGACGATCTTGTGAGCCCGCATGGTATCGAGCTGATGTAGTATGCGGTGATATCATAGCTGAACTGCTACACATAGGGTTACCTATGACTGATGTGGGATAACCAGGAGCACGAATGGTTTGGTCACTCGGTGAACCCCACATTGATGGATATCCTTGATATTGGGTGTAGCTAGGGCTAGTGGGGGATGTTGAGCTTGATTTGGTGACACTTTCTTTTGGTGCGGAGGGTTTTTTCTTGGGTTTAGTTTTGCCGTCAGCATTTTGCAGTTGTTGACGACATTTTGCTCGACGATTCTTGAACCAAACCTATGAAAATAAACGGAGTAAATGAGATAGGATTACTTTTAAGTTAGCAGTTCTCGTTTGGGTCATTGACAGTTCTCTAATACAGACACTTCTCTAATACAAAAACCTCTCTACTGAGAAGGTTTGGTCCTGACCATTTGATGTCTATATTATTACATTATGGTCATTTGGTTACTTTATATTGCGAGGTAATCGTGCGGATATGTATAATAAACTCATCTAACTGAAGTGGAGAGATGGTCAGGAGTTTAAAGGCATTTACTAAAATCTCTTTATCTTCCAAATCACATAGATTAATTAAATATTTCATGGAACTTCACCCTAAACCAATTATCATCTTTCGTCTGAAGTGCAATATAGCCTTTGGCCGGAATTATAAGGTGCAGTAAATCGCCTAAAACCTAATGCACTTTATGGTTCGTACGACCATACAAACACCTAGCCATAAATCTCTTGAACATATCAGTGAAAATAACCAGAACTGAAGTTATTTTGGCCTTAAAACAACAAAGTCCTCAGTTACAAATTTGTGGCAAATCTATTTTCGGATAATTTCAAGGCAGCGATTTCATTGATCCATGCATGAACTCACATCTCGTTCACGGGAGGGCTCAACGATATCTCCGGATTCTTAATTCGTTGATCCGGTTGGAAGAAGGAAATGGTGTTAAATTTTTGTTTAACACGAAATTACGTACGAGTGAAGTAATGCCCTCCACAGACAGCGAATAATTCTTGACTTTAAATAAGATTAAAGATTTTCTGTAAGCTGAACAAACATTTAGGATTTTTGCAAGGCTTAAATTTGTTAATGTACTAAACGGCTCATTGTTGGTCAGTAATTCACCTAGTTACCGTAAATTCACCAGAAGAAAAAGATTATACGTATTAAGTGTTGTACAAATTAAATTAACAAATATACTTAGCCTCTGATGACATTCAAGAATATTTGAGCCATAAAAAAATTGTTTAGCTTAGCAATAAAAAACTTATAGCTAACACAAGTATTGTACGTTTATAATAACACCATCATTACTGATCTCTTAGAGAGAAATGTATGGATAGTCCAAGCCTTTTACATCATAGAAGTTATAAAAGATCATTCTGATTAATGCAGTGTAGTTTTCTAGCAAAGGCGCTAGATATATCAAGTATATATCTATCTGGTTGAATTATGAGCAATAAGCTGTCATTTCTGTACACAATGTTTCAACACTGTGATTTGTTTTACGTCACTACTGCGAGATTCTTGACACAGGAAGGAAACTCTTATCATAGACTGTCTCAGAGTTTAATGAACGAGCTCATGCACTGCCCACTGAAATATATGCTTTGTGGTTACGAGTAGGAGTAACAATCACGAAAAAAACGGTAATTTTGGATTTAACCTAATCAAATTCATTCGCCATTTTACAAATTTCTGTCTGTACTTTTCTAACCGGTTTTTAAATTAATGTTTTATTTTTCTAATTTCTATTATTGATTTTCTAATCATACTATTGCTTTCTTCATTTACACTCTAATTGATATTCATTCTTCTAATTGCATCATAACTGAGAACATTCACTATAATAATTTAAAGTGCATGTAAACGTGTCCTAAATATTTTGTTTTCCTTGTTGGGTTGTCGTGATGAATAGCTAACACTCACAGGAAAGTGGGATGTGTAAAATATTTTAAGGAAATTATAAGTGGTTCTTTCTTAATGGGCATGTAAACAACTGGAATAAGTTCCCGCTCTGTAACTTTTGAGCCTACTGGTGGATTCAATTGAACTGCGCAAAATATTATGTTGCATTTGCCGTATGAGTATTTGTTGTGTTCAAGCGTCTTGTAAGATCAGGAATGTTTGCACTTTCTTATCTCAATGATTGTGGCACAGCCCGAAGGCAAGCGTTTAGTGGACAACAGCCAAAGTGATAGTCAAAAAGTATCTGTTATCAAAAATTAACTCGCATTTTTTCTCATGCGAAATAGAATGCTTTTGTTTGACACCACCAGTCACTGCTATTTAAGGCATTCCTACTCTGTTTTGTTTTATCTTTTTGTTCATGTGCGTGAAAATTTGTGCAAGATGAACGTATAATCTCTGTAGACAATATTTGGAGACGTGACCAAACTCTTTGTTCAAACTTTTTGCGTGCACAAGTGAAAATTTACACTTATACCTGCAAACGGAAACTCAAATTTCTTAAGAGTTCAGCTATCCTATACTGCCATATTAATTATTTACCTGAACTCGAGACTCTGGCAAGCTGATCTTCATAGCAACTTCTTCACGCATAAAAATATCTGGATAACGAGTTTTTGAGAAAAGATCATCAAGAATTTCGAGTTGTGCTTTCGTGAAAGTAGTTCGCTCTCTGCGTTGCTTGCGTGGAGGATGATGGGCTAGAAATCAAAATGATATTCCAATTTAAATTGCTAGTAAAACTTCACAATATACTTTTACTCGTAGAATACATCACTTAGCAATAGGTATTCCTTAGTGATACGTAAAGCTGCTTTCCACTTACGCGTTTTTCACACGCATGTAGCTACACTCACGCGACACTTAAATAGTAATTAAACCTATTCGAAAAACAACCGCAAAAAATGTTTAGAGTTTCGCATTTTCAGTAATTATGTGTCTATTTTTTCGTGTATTTTAAAAAACGATAAGACTTTGAAGAATTTAAGCTTTTACGTGAGTTTGGGTGTTACTATGTATATTGTATCAGGTCTGTTTAGTTGGTAGAACCCACGTATATTATACAGCTGTTTATTACGTCTTTGAGTTCCTCATTGCAAAGACGCCCATGTTCCGCTTGTATTTTTTTTGCACGCGTAGCTAGTAAAAGCTATTTTTCGTGTCTTTTGACAAAGAGACAGCACACGCAAATAGTAAGACAAGAGTTTAGCTGTAAACACTATATTTCGCTTCGTTAGATTGCCATCTTGTTTCGTCCAGCCTCAACCAAGATGCTTATTTGTGTAGAGCCATATATGTAGAGGAGTTATATACCTCCTTCGATATGTGCTAGAAAGTGGAAAGGCGAATGTGGTTTCTCAAGACTTTAATATCTGCTTTAGTTTACTTTGTGAATTAGTGTGACTAGAAAGCCTTACCCTTTTTAAAATGAACAAAGCTTTAAACGCAGATTATTCTATAATTGCTTCGTCAATTATTGTGGAAAGATGCCAAGCAAGGATCATTTTTTATCCTAATTGTTTTAATTCAAAAAATCTGTTATCTCAAGGTAATGACAAGAAGGGAGGGATCTAAACTATTATCTATTTATCGAAATATTGTTGTGTAATATGTAACACCTACCTAATTCTAATTTTCTCCGAATTGCTTGCGCTTTATTTCAATACAGAACTAGCAAGCGCGTTTGCACATATTCAGGAAGACGCAACAGATGCATTTATGCTCTTAGTAATTTGCATTCTTAGCGCGAGATGTTTCTCTGATAATGGTTTTTTGTATCTGCGAGAAAATCACGCAAGCATGCAATGTATTTCATGTACAAGCGTTGTCTCTCGTGTTTGAAGACTTTCCAACGCAACCAAATTGCTCAATTGTCGCCAGTAAAACGTTTTAAAACAGTTTGATGGGAAGTCTTGCCTTATGCGTAGATGCGTCTCTTTTATCTTTTATTTTGTTCCCATATTTTGGTAGAACACTTTGTACCAAATCTAAATGCTCAACTGAAGTCCTAAAACAACTTGCAGTCCATAAAAAGAGCTGTGAAAAGTACAAACTTGTTAGCGTGAGTGTCTATTTGTAAAAGGTACTACAAAGCACAATGCATTGTCTATTTATAATGATTAATGTTTCTATAGATGTTTGAAACTATCATTGTGCTTTGTCTTATAAATGTTCTCAGATATCGCAGTGAATATTTTTGCTCATTGATCGCTCTTTGACTTTGTAATCTTTCTGTGATCAACATCATTGAACTGTGTCTTTAGAGCGCCGATCCAAAACGCAACTCGCTCTCGAACACTTACAAAATACACAAATTTTTTTTACGATGAATTATAGTAGCAGTCTTTATTATTGCATGTAAATTGCTGCTTGGGCTCAGTTTTAAATCTTCTAAACGGCTTAAAGATTTAAGTACATTTATACACGATAATGTCAGCTAGTGAAATTGCTTATTGAGTAAATCAGCGAAGTTATTAGCTTTTTATCATGGAGTACGATTTATGCGTGACAAATTCTCACTATCGTGGGAGTGAGTTGTGAAAAGTAGTTTCACCTAAATTGTTGGATTAATGATACAAATGATGACTGCTTTCAAACCATATGTATTATTCTTTATTAGGTTATTTGATGAACCAATTTCAGTAACTCGGAGTTAAAATAGCGATCTGATTGCGCACTAAATTCACATGGACTTCACATTGCATGCATGTAGGTCAAATGATAACTTTATCTCGGGTTTATTTCCTGCAAATTTCGATTTATCTTGAACGGAACTTGATGCACGATAAACCATGAACAACTCACGGACTTCTGAGTTCTAGATTGCTTACTACTGTATAATATGATGTTGCGTTCTCTATAGAGCTAGGCAATACTATTTTATGCGCGTGAAGAAGTGTTTTACTTGGTAAAAAAAGACATAGCTAGATAAGAGAAACTAGTCTCACTTGTTAATGTGTTCATCACCACGAAGCTTTTAACTTTGATTTGCCTGGTCTTATGAGCATATATCAACTTCTTACTTTGACTAGTATATCATTCGCAGTTTTGTAAAGCTCACTAAAGCCCAGCTATATAGCTCCACATGTAAAAGCTTGATTAGCACATTTCTGCGAATAATTGACTACCGTTAAGATTGCTCTGCAAACATGTTGCCTAAGTATTTACAGTAGATGACAAATGGATATTTCAGCCAAACAAGTTGTCATTTTCCTGACATAATGCACGGAAGTTGTATGATGGTGTTTTACACGTTCATGATTTGTTAGGGCGCAGCCGGGCATGACTCAAAGCTAACAACGGCCGAGTCCAGAATTGTGTTCAAACATTCACCATTTCCGTTTCAGAAAGATCTGCCAATAATTCTCTTCTACACCTTGTTGTTAAATGGAAACGGAAGGCTAAATTGTTTGTTTAAACAAACTTTTAGAGTTATGGTTTGTGTATATGTAAAATATTATCTCACGCGATGGTTAGATTTTTTGTTTTCACCTCAAAGCAACTCAGATATCTTTTGATTCAGAAATAGAACGTTCTTGCCCGCTCCCTTCTTCAATTGTCCGAGGCTTGCTGATTGAATATGTTTACTCGGCTTGTTAAATTCCACACTAGCTACAGCTCAACACGAAAACGACTCGTCATCGTGTAACCGCATATACAATAATTGAATGCCATATACAATATAGTAACGCTAAATGCCCAACACTTTCAAATCGATTTCTTTCTGCAAAGTTTCGAGCAAAGATAAAGCTTAGTAATGGCCATGAGAATTCAATATGCTCTGCTTTGACTGTGCAGTCTGATAGCGATCGAATCATTTTCTAAGTTTGTGAATACTTGAACAAACCTATCTATACACTACTTTATCAACACATTGTTTGTGAAACAAAATTGGATGGTATACTTCGAACCAGGTTAAAATACCTTGCTCGATTTTAAAACACTACAATCTGCTGACATAATGTTCCTTTGAGTAAAATTCCAAGATCCTACACGCTTACTTAATATAGATACATCATAGTTGTTCTTACCGACTGTAGATGACATAGGACCCATAAGTTCGTAGCTTGGATGTGACAACCCAATACCATGAACTGGATAAGGTGCCATTCGATTGAAAGGAAAAGCTGCCATTTGAAAATCGTCTAATCCGAGAAGAGTCTAAGAGGAGGCAAGATGATAAATCAAAATGCGTCATTTCTGTTGAAACAAGTTATCACAAGAGAACGCGCGACTGCTTTAAAGTTCAAATAACGCGCAAAATATTACCAGATTTATGAATTAAAGCTTGTTAAGTTTCATGCACTGCACGTTACTTGCAAATCCATTAGAAACTGACTGAGATGATGATTAAGAAGATAGTTATGACGCATGTGTAATATGAGATGGAAACGGAATCATCCACTTAAAACAGTTTGCGCAATCCAGCGCAATTTCATTTCATTCTTTTCATACGCGCAATTATAGAAACACCTTCTAAAAATGTATAGTAGTGATTTTAAACGTAGAAACATAAATGTAAGTTCTTTTTGAGGTATCCGCCAGAGTTTATAGCTGAACACGTCTGTATAATGTACCTTAAAAAGCCATTAAGAGTTGAAAGAAATTGCGCAGATGATCCTACACTTAATGTCTGTTTCCTTGTCTTTGAAACAGCTCGGTATCTTATCTCGCCAGCTTGTCTAAAGTTTCTCAACTAACTTCAATATATCACTAGAACAACTGAGATGATTTTTAAAAGATAAAAACTTGACATAGGATATCAGTTTTCCAAGGTTTGATGGCCACGTTCTCTCAAATAGCAATTCAAAATCAAACTATTTTTATAACTTACAGATTTAGGTTGGAGTAACCTTATAAAATAGCTTGCAAGTTTACCGTGGGAATTAGAGTTATCATATTTTATCTGTTTAAAAGATTACAAGGAGTTATACTTGATACTTCGAGCCTGCCTGCATGTGGCGTTATAATGCTTTGTGGTAAATGTACAAATAGTGATGTGATTGAAAGTTTTAGGCAGCTCCATGAATGCTGATTGCTCTGAAACGTTTCTGCTGACGGACAGCGATTGGATCACATCAGAATATAAATTAGATTAAAAAGGTGAAAAAACAGGGGCATGCACTAATTGTGAATTCAAAACCAAGAGGATTTTTACAGAATTCAGCTGAAGATATTAGTTTGGAACTACTTTCATTTTCAGTAGAAATTTTTATGACATTGCATGTTGGAATAGATCTCATTAGTTTATAATGAGCTCCTGTTATGCAAGTGTAATAAAATCTAGGCTGTATGTGCAAGCGGACTTTGCTCAAAACTTGAGTGCTGCATGCTAATGTCGTGTTCAAACGTGCATGCAATTCGCTTAAGTTTGTCTGCGAAGAAGATTTCCTATAAGCACGTATTTCATAGTCGAAATTTTAATACAGGCGACTATCGAGAATTTGTATCATTTGTTTAATCTTTCGTGTTGACTACATGACTCTGCTGCGCATTGTGTTTATTACAAGATTATATTAATCTTACGACACAGATAATGACCTTTTGAAATTGACACGTTGCTCAGCCGTTTATTTGCCAAGAAGTTGTAAACTTCATACAAAATGACACCAATTTGATAGGCTCACAAAATAAATGTTTGTATTGTTGCCTAATTGTATAAAACAGATCGAAGTGCTCGACTCCTCCCTTTATGAAGATATATTCACTCATTTACTTAAGTTTAGTCAAAAGTGTGAGACATGCATATTGTCTGGAAACTTGGCTAGTTCGATTTATTGAATTGCTTTCATAATGCAGAAAGGCTTCATCCTTCCGAGCGGTGAATTTCTCCTTATCGATTTTTCAACATGGTCAAGTTATTTTTGTCTTAGTAAGCTACCAGATGGATCTTCATTTTACCACAAATACGTTTTCTTCATTACGCACAACTGTTCATAAATATGAGCAAAAAGATAGAACACAAGACTTTGCCAAAGTATACAAACTATACCTTCAGTTATTCACAAGCCTGACCATGCACACTTCAGTACGAGCGCTTCAGTATAGGAACACATTAACGAATGGTTATTTTGGGAAGACTTAGTAAGTTTGCATATCAGTTCCTGATTCTAACTCGTGTGCTGTTGTGTATCTGTTGCATATCTTGTGCCATAACTTGTACAGTTCCTAATTTAGTAAGGTGTCCTCTTAAAGAGGCCAAGCAGGATTCATTGAATACTCCTTAATAATACAATAATTATGCTACATCTGCAGAATACAAAACAATTGTTTAACATGGATATATATTTGCTTTGGCGTCTCTACTTCAGCTTCCTCTGCAAGTACTACAGCAGGATAAATGTCTTTGTGCAAGACGATTTTCGTCAACAGCAAAGATAAATGCAGGAAAGAAGGTATTTGTTAATCTTTAAGTCGACACATTTGGAGAGATTATCTTAATCCCGGAGACGACATTTTACTCTTATGTTCATAAAACGACTGAATACCAAAAAACAATCGCCATGTTTTGGATCAACTTTCAATCAATTTATTAGCTGTAGTTGGGATACTCCATACATATGCAATGGAAATAAAACACTTACTCTACATTATATATCATTGATATACATAATTTCAACGGACTAAAAAACCCTGCAATCACCAAGTCATTCTATGAAAAACTTGTGCTTCGATAACATTATCAAACTGGAGCGTTTTCATTTTATTTTGGCTCTACTCTAATGCTAAACAAATCTTTCCATTCATTTATGCGCACATAATATGAACGAACGTATACATACACCCCACATCACAACTGTGGGACGCTAAAAATACCCCTTGTTGAGGTGAACGTACGGGTTTTGTGAACTTGGCAAGTTTCATGACAATGTGACAAACTTGGTGTGGGGTCATCAGTGACACCGGTAGCAGTTTTGACGATAATCTCAAGCTAAGAAAGACACTCGCTAAGATTTAGACAACTCAATGAAAGTTAAAACGAACGAATGACGTTTTTACAATTAGTACAGCCTTTTGTATCAAACATTACGGGTGCGCTCAAATTTCTTTTTCACGCTCTCGCTCTGAAATAATTTTATTATACAATGTATTGATCATATACCTCATTTCTGTAATGTCTGACAATTGTTGCTGTAATACACATGCAGGCAGACTAACTTCATTTCGTCACAAATAATTCAAAATTTTCACTATAAAAAACTGAATCCCTCATATTCCTTTTACTCCAGTTTTTATTCAACTGCCTTATATAGTATTGATGTACAGTAGCAAAGCAATGCTGTGAAATGAATCTTAGCTGAAATAATCTTAGATGAAATAAGATGAAATAATCTTAGCTTGTCTCTCTTGTTTATACAATTCAACCCAGAAGTTCATATTCTTAAGGAAAATAGGCTAGGTGGTAAGCTCACTATTGTCAGTTAAGAGTCTTACTGTGTTAATAACCACTGATATCTCTGTTACTTTAATGTTATTCGAAAACTTCACAGTACATGCTGTGTTTTCTGGAAATATAGACTATAAGAGCACGGATTTTGTATATTTTTGCACAGAATATACAAACAAAGTGCAAATAGCTAGCCATGTATAGTTTATTGGTTTCTAGCCTGAAAGTTTACTTTCTATTCAAGACAACGTGCTACTATAATCATAAATGTTTTTCTTCCTTAATTTACAAGTTAGTATTCTGGAAAAATCTTGCAACAGTGCGGTTGAAACTTAATATCTCTGGACACATTTTTTCGAGCGTTTTGTTTTTCTTTCTACGTTGTTTTTGCGATGGTATAGAGACTGTAAATTGTAAGCTCAACTATATAACTTTCGTCCGTTATGAAATTATGATAACAACACCATGCCAGCAATGCATTTGATATTTCTAGCACGCTGCTTTCTTATCGAGAAAAGTCTCTGGGTATTTTATAATCCTTCTTAAGAATTCTGGATTATCTGGGGATGAAAATAACACGAAAGACTGGGGTGTATTTATCTGAAATTTATCACGATCTCCGTAACATTGCTTCACATCTATACCCTCAAATCCACTCGTACAAAAACTGCATGTGCTGCGAATTCAACTCAAACAACTTGGTTTCTATCGCTAGTCGCCTGGCACAGGATTACAATCATTAAACAGTAATGCTATCTTATTTCTTCACTAAAAGTAGGGTTCTATAAGATTAATCTTAAACATCTATAAAGACTTTAAAGGTTCTCCTTTCGTAAAGTGACGATTGCGGATAACTATATATTTTATCAATAATTTGCCCCATGACTTCTATGCACAAAAAGTCCATCTGTTGTCGTACAATACCAGATCTTGTGAAGCCAATGGGAAAAGGCACAAAAGTGGTTTCACTAGACCACGGATTCATGAGGAACTATGACAACTATTTCATTAATACAATGTTCCATATAAACTTGAGCGCTTATAAACGTTGCAGATATAGTATTTTGCAAAATAACTGTATACGCGATATCTTCAAGACACAGTGCAATGCAACTATTTTGTTTTTTAATGTATCAACAGTTTTAAGCACTTTACTTAGCTGACTGTGAACATTCAAGCTATATTTTGCCACATATTGCTCTAAATAAACCCTCGAGTCCTTGATTTTGAACATGGCGCATGCAGGTCGAGGCAGTTGGAAGATAACATATTGTTACAAAAGTTGTTCAACAGTCTCAGTTAAGAGTTTAAAATCACTACATTTTCTTAACCCAAAACTTTTTGTAGACAAGAAATAAATTTTATAGAAAAATATACCTAAAATAAACATGCATGTCAAGAGATACATTCAATAACAGAGGCAATACATGCATACAGTAGCCACAGAAAACTGTAATTTTCAATTGGTACTTACAATATTTATACAGTATTTCTCGACGAAAGGGTGTAGCTAACTTTTAATTTCACTGTCCAGCGAAGTTGTTAATCTGACTAGTTACAATGCTGCTTGATTTTGACCTGCTCTCTGAAAAAGTGAGGTATTAATATACCTACGCCAGAGACGGAAATACATTCCACGCTCGCGGTTCTGTTTCGTACATGATCGCCCATCAACTCAAGTGCTAAAAAATTTGGACAGATTGCGGAAACCTATAGATTTCATTCACGCGCCTTTCTTTATACTTTTGCATCGTGATCGAAAGGTTTCTAAATCTGGGGGCGTGTAACTGTATCGGTTTGCGGAAACTTGTTCATAATTGAAAAAAATTATGAAACAGAAATATGTATGCATACAGCTTTTATGCGCTGCAAAAAGTCTCACTAGCTAACGTTAAAATTGTTGCAGCAAATACATCCACTACTCAAAAAATTGCTAATATTTTCCTGAAAAGTTCTTTCACTGTATGGGCAAAAAACGTTTTAAGCTCAACACGAAATCGTCACAAAATTATTTTAGGAGCCTCTTTCTTTCCTTTAATTGTAATTTAGCATGATGAACGGTTAATTTTCGGCATTACAAAACACTGAACTTAATTGACTCTTATAAGTAGTTCCGTTATGTCCGTTTTCCCCCAGAATACCTGGAAAATCCTACACAAACCTCGTCAGAATACTTCGTTTTTACGTATTTTCCGGGCTAGTTAACCTTGACGTTCTCTTCAACGATATTTTACCTTCAGTGCATAGTAATATATGTTTTGTTTAGTTTTGTTTTGAAGAAAATTCAGATGTAATCGAATTGACAATTACGTAATTCATCCTGCTTGTTATGGTTCATTTGAAACTTTGGTGTATAAATATTCGGAAAAAGCACATGCGTAATATCTTGAAAAACAACCTGAGTTTCAGCTACTTCATGAATGTAGGTATATTTTATGCACAAGGCCCCAGTTTAGCGTGTTACCTATTGTGCAAAGTTTGAGGAAGTTCAACGCAGTCGATCCTTCTTCGTTTTTTTTTCAAAAAAGTCTTTTTTCCTATTTCAATTAACTAATTCTGTTTTCAAGTTCATATAAGGCATAATATTATTCAAGCACTTTATATTATAATTTTGATTGGAATAAAATAAATAGTACAATATTATAATTTTTTGGAAAATGTAACGTTTGCAAAATCAAGCTGTTTGCTATCCACCCAACAATCTTTAATTTATTCAGAAATTTCTAACAAGGCAAGTGCAGGCGACTACAACATTCGCTTAGAGTAAAGTCACCACATTTCTTCCGTGTATAGGATACATGCCTTCCTGAAATGTTGGTTTAGTTGGTGCCCTAAAAGTAAGTTGGGTCTCCAGACTGATATAAGGATCTTGCAGGCTGGAAGCTGAAATGCAGTAATTTTGAGCAAAGATGTCATGTCACATGACCATGTCCACAGAAACTTCATGTTATTAATGTTTGGAATGCGTATATATGCATTTAAATCTGATTTTTATTTCACAAAAACTTTTGTACTACATCTAAGGCCTGAAGGGGATTGAGAGCGTTTTAAAATAGTTCTGCATGTATTTTTTTCTTGGTAATTTGCTCAAATTCGGAGAATGAAGAACATAAAACAAGTGCAAACACGTCACAGTTTGTCATGGACGTAGCAAGCTCACAAACAGCGGCGTGTTTGTGTTTCATAACCACTTAGAATATTGTCGTTGCGCATTGAATTAATCACAATGCAATTCTCGTGGAAGAAATCGTACAAAAACTATTCTATCATAGCTTGAGTTTTCAGCTGATAGGAGACTACACAGAACATTTTCAGGAAACATGAAAATCTAAGAAACTTGAGTATAAAATGTAATAGAACTATAGATTTTATGAAATACTTGAAAGTCTGGGAAGATGTTGGTACTTGTTTAAGTTCTTGAGATATTCGCCTGCGGAAGAATTAGTTAATTGCATGGGCGCTAGGAGAACAGGGTCAGAACACGTAGTCGACTAGTCATTAAGCTAATGAGATGTCTGCGTGGCGCCTGAATAAGAAGAAGAAAAAGAGCCACTATAGACGTCAGTTGAATAAGCTTTTCCTGGTTTACTTTTGGTCTCTAGCAGCGACAACTGAAGGATTAGAATTTTTCATACTCACATATATATCTAAGCAACATTTGTGCAGAAATATAGTTACAGAAGTTGAAATACATTGATATTCATTGTCATAGGATGCAAGCTTAGATTTCAGCAAAAAAATAACTCAATGGAGATGAATGATGCATCAGTGCTACTGTAGATCTAGGGCGGTTGTGTGAAAGATGGATAGCGCAATGCACTGGACAGTCGTTTTTTCAAACTTCGTAAAATTGGATAAAAAATGACGACATATTCGTATTGTCTAACGAATAAACATAGCTAATTCTAATCTATGAATATCAATCCTAATCTTATTTTGCACCGATCAATGAAAAGTTTACGAATGTTTTGAAGAAATCACAATCCAGTGGACAGCGCTATCCACACTAGGCACAGCCGGCCCCTGAATATTTTAAAGACAGTTTTAAATGTTCATGGATGTATACTATAGTTTCCTGGTGTCATTTGAAATATCTCGCTCCATCTGTTTCTCCCCACGAACCGATTAAGACTGGCCGGCCAACTCAGCAATGCAGCCCGTTATCCCTATATTTACCGTGCTAATTGCTGGTTAATTGCTCGAACGATGCAAAGTATACCGTTTGCACGCACTGAAATCATGAAATGATGCAGCCCAAGTTTCCAAGGAAGTCTAACGTCTACTACTCATGTCGAAGCCGTTTCTAAAACAAGATTGCACGTGAGCTGTTATTCACGAGACTGTGATGATAATATCTTTAATACTATAATAAAGCTATGAAGTATGAAAAAATAGATTTTTTCAAAACACTTGTACGAGACTTAGTTTGTTGATATAGAGAAGGGAGAAGAAATATACCCGTTCAAACTTGTTCTCTGTTCAGACTGAATATTCTCAAACAAAATGAAAGCCGACTGCTAAGAACCAGTTTCCTGTCATTAATAACAAGTGAATTGAAGTCCCATTATCCTGACTACGGTACTTTAGGATTGTTTAAAAATCTCATGCTTGTATACGGATGCGAAACTGTGATGGACATTGAATGAACTTGAGGAAAAGGGCATGGCTTCAGGGTACTAATCCTTTTATCTCACCAATTTAAGTCGAACATATCAAGGGGTTTTTTCTTGTAAGGTAACTAACTCATTCTATTAGTCACGCCGTCAGCTTTGTTTTATTGCTTAAGAACACTGAATCTTTGTGTTTCCTAATCCTGCCAATGCCACCTAGTCTTCCACACATTTCCTCATTCTGATCTTCAGCAAAGTTTGCTCTGTCTAACACTCAGTTATTATCGGATCATCGCATATAATCACAGCTTGCAAGACTTCATATCTTTACCGAACACACTGAAGCAAAAGCTTGACTACTCTTCGCCAGTAAATTTGGATTTTCATCAAAAAACTTCTACGCTCCTAATTTTATAGTAACCTGAAGGTGATCCAATGTTTCCAAAAATGACACAAACTCTAGTTACAGATTTTACCTTTTACACAATAGGATGTTTTTTATATATAGCTAAAGGTTGATCTAACCGATTCACTGCGAAATATTGCACATTTTGTCATTAAAAAGAACTTTAAAATTTTTCTCTTGTTTTTTCACGAAATATCTAAAAATTTCTCTATTTTAAAAATATTAAAGTTTTAAGGGCCTGCCTTCACGACAATTTTTGAAATTTCCAGTAGTGTCCCGAACCAGCACAAATTTCTTTGAGATATCCACAATCGATTGGACAGAATATCACTCCAAAACCATGAAAGACCCTCAAGTATACCTCTCCTCGAATTTTTCCAATTTTCTAGTCGTGTGACTTCAAATTTTATATTTTCAATAGCAAACTTGACGATGCTTCTCCTTGCTTTGTCACGAAATTTTTTCATGATTTTCAGTTGCGTCCCAAACTGTCCCAATTTATTCCAAATGTCCAGAAGCAATATAGCTAGTTCCCGACAAAAAGTCATTTTCAGATGATGTAAAGATGTTTATTAAAATTTCGAAATTTTGCGATTGGCGTAGAAATTACTTCTCTTTTAAATCCCCCGAATTTCCAAGTTGTGTGACTCTAAATTCTATATTTTCAATATTTATGAAGCATTTGCTTTCTATTAAGACCAAAAATCGCTTTTAAATCCCTATATACTCAAATGTTATTGGAAAAAAGATTTGTAACTTATCAAAGATGTTTTATGGATTTCCTAACGGTGAATAAAATTGATTTTTGTTTTCATTTTTAATTGGCAAATTCTCCCTGCTAGAAAGTGGTGGAATCATTGACATACCAAGAAATCTTGACCATAATTCATGTGTCACATTGTACCTTCAGGATCATTACAAATCCTCATCAATATTTGTTATTCTATGCATTTCATCCTTCAAAGTTATGATTAATGATGATTGATTTCGATGCTAATGCCTCTAACTGGATCAAAAGTACTAAAGTGTCAAAATGTTTCATAATTATATTGTTCTCGGGAGTGTCAAGTCTCTGTAGACCAAGTTTGGATGAACAATTGCTACCACAAAACAATTTTGTAAATCCTTGCATAGTTCGTTGATTATTCTAATCAACGTTTTTCGCACGGTGTTCTCCAAGCTATATTTCATGTTTTTTGTTAAGATGCTATTTACATTCAACACATGCAGGACAGTTTAGCTCTAATGGAGAATGAACCAACGTGTTTATCTAGCAGTTTCACTCCATTATACAAATCTCCCATTTTCTGCGTGCAAGCTGCAGAGATTCGTGTCGTATCCCCATGCAACGTGTCAAAATTCCAATCTCATGTCGTTTAGAAAAATAGTCATGTGATGACAGCTTGGGCGTGTGATTGTCCAAGACATTTCCTTTCGTTAAATAAACATCAGATCACGACAATTTTTACTAGTTATCTTATTTTTCGTAAATCATCTTTACCTTGGGATTTTGTTGTTCCATTCTAATCACTGCTTACTATAACTAAACAATTAAACATTACAGAGAATATAATAATTCAAATAATATATATTGCAAACTTCATTTAAACATGAATGATTTGTTGATTTGGAAAGTTAAACAAATCGAATATAATCCTATCATACACTCATTTCAAGTCGATAAAACAGCTCTGACAGATGCACTATCACTTTATTGATTTGAGTCGTGCAGATGAAAATGTTTTGAAAACAGGTTGCCAATGATAATGATCATAATGTAGTTTGTGGTCTTCATATGTCACCAGTCCATGAGTAGCTATTTCGTAGTAAACCTTGCATTCAACCGAAAATTCTGTTTTCTTAACCTTTTAATAGCATTGTGACTTCATTCGTTAAATATCGAGTTCAATTTACCCACAGGAAGACTGCGCGAGAAAAATCTTGAGACAGCATAGGAAATGAGTGAAGTCTGTGGTTTAGGTTTCTTGTGTGAATATTTCTTGTGCGCATGCAATCATTGTTGAAGTCGTGATTTTATCCTTGCCTACAATATATAACTTGTTCTCTTGTGCGGGCTATTATTCGGAAAGAATTATTTTTAGTTTATCCCCAACCCTATTAGCACAGTAAATATTTATTCACTGACGAATTTTTTAAAGAAAATATGCTAGCTTTGATTTGCATTTTAATCAGTTAAATTATGTTCCGGTTTTTCGTGATTTGGTCATACTTAGTTCCCTCCGTTTATCGGGTTTATGATTCTCCTTAAGACTGGGTGGGAAACTCGAGGTATTGGCTAGCTTACAACAGTTAAAAGACATAGAGCTAGATAACGCTTAGATTATAATTTATCACATGCCCCAAGAAAAGTTGTTTGTGTAATCCTTAACAATAAGATAAGTCGTGACGCCTTTTATGCCATATAATCGTTAGGCTGCGAATTTTCTTGGATGAAGTTTGCATAGTTGTTTCCGCGTTATTACAAATTAAGCCATTCAGACAGAGATGAGCCCTTTCAATACCTTTTGTACATAAAACTACGCTGACTATCCACTTAGTTGTGGATTTTGTCAGTCAGTCTCACAGGTGCTAAGCTAAGGTAAACGTTAGACAAAATCCTTATAAAACTTTTGTGAAAATCATCAAGTCGTACAGAATCATGATCTTTTAATTAAATTGCCAGTTTCCAACACTTCGGTATTCCTGTAAAACATTAAGCTCTACTCACCCAGAATGCGTTAATATCTTTACCAAAATATTCACGCATTCTAGTTTCGACATTTTCAATAAGTTTTCAAACCTGAAATTATTTTCCATTCGTTGCGCAGGCTCAAAACATTGTATATGTATATGTTTGCAATTTGCTATTTTTACGAAATGACTGTTTCTGGTTAGTGTATTTCATTATTGAAAATTCTGGCGATGAACTTTATTCATTTTCCTTAGAGGTGTTACATTTCTCATTCTAAATCTATCAATACTGATAATAAAGTGCAAATTGGATACGCCATAGAAATTTTGCACATTTTTGGTTTTAAGCTCAGAAAAACGTTTCGAAAATGATCAGACAATATGCAAGCAGACATTAGTCGGCAAGAAGCCACTATTAATTTGTGTGCGAAGCAAAAACTCATAATTCCATCAAGTTAAGCTTATTTGAAATAATAAAGTTAGATAGAAACTTTACAACAGTTGTTTGCAAACAAAATTCATCTCCTTCATTTTTGGCGCTGTTTTTGAAGAGAGAGAGAGAAAAAAACTGATCGAACTGGGAGTGGTACATTTGACATTTCCCAGTGCGATGCTCCTCCTATCATTTCACATATTTCACAGATATCAATATCGAGTTATTTTGAGCTCGTATCTCTTCGGTGTGCCTGCGAAATATCATTGTGTGGGACTTTTAACCAGTACCATGAATTACTAAATATAGGGGCAAAGTGATTATCAGATAACTATTAGCAGTCCCGTGGTGTTTAAGCCGGTAGTACAAATATGTTGATTTGACTGTATGTTGTCAGCAAAGAATCACTTATATTTTCTGTGTCAGTTTGTAATTCACATAGAGATAATTGACCTTTTGGAAAGAGAGGCGATCAACCTTTGTCACTATGCCCACGCACATTAGACTAAGAGACGTAAAAGCGTTCCAGTTAATCTAGCGTATGTTTATTATAGTTCAGTTTTAGCTTTTTGTGACAGCTGAACTTTTACCGTATGCGCGCGCAAATAGTAGAGGCCGTTCACCTACCTTATCGTCTTTTGCGTCAGTTTTCTCAAGCAAGAAAGTATCTTGTGTTGGCAACCAGAGACTGTCACTATCCAACACTGTCGTATCACCAAGCTGCAGTGGAAGTCTAAAAAGGGAACGTTTCTTGTTGTGATTTACAAATAGATTGATTATATTTGAGTGGCGTTTCACTCCGAAAATCTCGTACACTTTGCAGGATCGTGCGGACTGCGAAAATGCCTAAAACGTCCACGAGAATTCTTGAAAGTTCCAAAAAGTCCAGGAAAATATCCATGGCTTTTGACAGTCCGAAAATTCCGTACATTTTGTTCAGAGAGAAATGCTTCCCGCCCAGATATCTTCTGGACGAGTCATGCAGTCGTAAATTTCATAAAATACTTACGATGTTGACGGAAACATGTGAATAAACTTCAACAAAAAACAACAGATCAATAACACTTTGAAATTCTCTAAAATCTCTGGTATTAGCGAATGGATTTCAGATTATTTAAAAACAGTGCAAAGCCTCTCACTGCAAATATCCTTTTAAACACGTTAGTCTAACTAACACCACTCTGGTGCGAGGAGTTCTAAAGAGGAATTGAATAGCTGAAGCCTTTTTATTGGTATTTTTTGTTGTTGTTTAATTCATGCATGTCTGGTTCAAATAGAAAACACGACACGTGAGGCAGAGGAGTTTATCTGATGAGGAAACTGCAAACAACATGCCTGGTTTCCCTGCACAATGCCGAATTAAAACTGCTTTATCCTTTTGTTTGATTCATTTCAGAGATTAAAAACGTTCGACACTTTAGCTGGACGATCTGATAATTGAATATGATCTTTCATCCTAATCTAACTTATGTCAAATAAATTGGTAATATATGGTGTCAACGAAAGTTTTGGTTGTAAAACTGTCGTTTTGTCTTCTTTTGTTGTTTTTTTCAATTCGTGTAAATTTTACCTATCAATGTTCTTCCTCTCTCTGCTTTCAAAGATTTTAACTGTGAAATCATTTTTTAAATTTCGAATTTTACAATGCAAGTTCCCACAATAAAACCATGTTTTTCAATATAGATGCATACTTCAATTGAAATATAAATTTCAAAGGTTTCTATAGTAGTTTAGAGACTTCTCTTGCTTTTCTGTTCATAAGTGGCATGTTATAGAGAGCTAAGTGGCGGATGTTTGCTATAATCGGAGTGCTTGTAATGAATATAGTCGTACGTGACCTTTAGAAATATAGAATCATGTACACATGGTGTGTCATTTTTGTATCAAAACTGAATCTGCTAAGGTCAATTATCCTGCTTTTCACAAAAAGAAGCAAAAGTTTTCTTTGATCAATTTTAGAGCATATACTTGCATTGCGTGGGCATGGCGTTCGGATAGCAATCCAGTGTTTACGTTTGGTGGAGATCCTTGACGGGCAAAAAAAGAAACTTCATTGATTAAAAATTGCTGTCTCGCAGTCAAAACTGTTACGAAAATACGATCTTGTCATCATTAAAACATGTTTTGAAAACAGACATAATTCATGAGCGGACGCTTCATGTCCCCTTGCAGCGTCCCACAAACACGTGCGACAGGATTTTGATCAGATTTGATAGGATTATACAAATTGTGCACATGTGTGTAGAACTGTTTGTTTATCTCACCTATATAACGTCATGTAAAAAACACTGATAAGCATGTGCTTTAACATTTAACGTTGGTATAATAAGAATGAAAAAGTTGATGAAAATTTTGCAAAAAAAGTTGATATTAATAAGCAAAGATGAACACGCGGTAAAACGTATTTATTATCGACTGTATGTAAGCATTTGTTCTAATTAATTCATGCATTTTATAGCCTTTTTTAAAAGACAAACGTCTTTGTGATTCTTATTATACTAATTAGTTCATTGTAACCTCCTACGTGATGGCCTTTCACTTTCTACTTATTGGACATACCCACAATGCATTTCGGGCTTAATGGACCTCGTGCTTATCTATTTTTCTCGGTATAATCACATCCTTATCTTGGACGCAATTATACACTTTCACTGTAGGCGATTTTCCCCTCCTCCCCATACGTCATAGCCACGAGAGAGAAGCCAGCGATCTAATCACATTCATCAAAGTTGCACTATCAATCTTTTTGTTTCTCATTTAATTTGCCGCTATTTTTCCTCACTGCGGTAAGCAAAGGACAAGTTTCAAATAAAAAGCAAATGATGGAGGTTGAAACAAAAATTGGGTACATTTTTCTTGCCATAAGCATTATATACCTAGGACATTCGAAGAAGAACGGCAGTCCCACGTATGACTGATATAGCAGCATAATTAATATACATTGGTTTTCAAGAAATTCTTCTTTCAAAAAGGCTAGGACTCTGTATTTATTAAGATGAAAAGTTAAAGTTCACTACTCTGCTAATGGGATGTGCCCTCCAGTGATATGAGCGTGAAAAAGAGAACGATGTAGAGCAGCGGGCAGTTCTTCGAAAGTTGGCGCTATCCATTTGATAATGAATTTTTCAACGTTCATAACAATATTGGACAAAAAATGCCGAAATTCCCATTTTGGTCAACGATATAAATAATGGAGACTTTAATCTCTTGACTAATATAAGTCGTAATTTTATCGGTTAAAACGATCAATGGAAAATTTTACGAAGGCTACAAAAAATCACCATTCAGCTAGTGGATAGCGCTATCCCAAACTTCCAGTTCTTGTGTTTTAGATTTCCACTTTACCCAAGCATTCGCACAAAAATTATTTTACATTAAAGAACAAGGAATCTATAGATAATATACTTTTGCATGGATCCTCGAAATGCAGACTGCACAAATAACTTACCATCATTCAACACTTGAAGAAGCAAGTTTGTTCTCAGAGTGCGGATTTTGTAACGCCATCAATTCCAAAACTCCTCAAAACGATGTAAACCGCATAAAAACTCCTTGCTTGTTAACTAGCACAAGTGCTAGTAATTAGCTACAAAGTGTGTTGCATTGATTGATCGAACGGCTCGCTTTTCAGTCAATGTTTGTACAATCTAGGCCGTGCTCTGGACAGAGCGGAGCCATTTTTGTCGTGAAATATATTTCATTTGTTCGCTCCTCATCTTCAGGAAATTTTGTCAGTGCTGAAGTTACTCAAGTAATTGTTTCTTTATCTTAGAAAATCTTGGAACGGTTACTATGAGATTCTCAGCTCCAAAGTCAAGAAAAGAGTGGAATTCCTGTGTGACTGTTCCTCTCTAGCGTCGAGTTATCCTTTTGACAATGTCAGTTGCTGAAGTGCCTTTGCTTGCTGGTGAAGAAAATTTTTCTTACCTTTTTAAAAGGTGTAACCTAAGTTGAACAAAACGAAGACAACTGAATGCAAGTAAGAAATAGACTTTAACTTACTAGTGATTGAATACTGGAATATTGCATGTTTCTTAAGACGTTCGGGCTAGATTGGAATTCAGTCCTAGAAAATACTTGCCTGGTAATTCGGCTTCGTCCTTTGGTAAAACTGGACTAGAGAGAAATCTCCTCTACTGGACCTCTAGGAAGAGGACATGACAAATTATAGGTCTTTCCAGTGTGGGTGTAATTTGAAATTCTTGCTCAGGGTGTAGAGCTTTAGGCGCACACGTTGCAAGTTTAATCTTGTCATGAAACTGTTGCGTTTGTACATTTGTTATTACAACAAAGTTAACTGCAGACTTGATTAATGCTTCCTTCTCCGAAGACATAATTAGCATAGTTAGGCCACATAAATGCATCAAGTCAATATACTAAGTAAACTGCAGCACGATTCATTAAAGTATGTGAAAAAATACCCGAGGACATATTACTCACATTCACACATAAACATTACGTTTTCCCTGATTGTCATCTTTATTTTGGGGGAATAAAATGTCACGGTAAAGAAAAAATAAAAGCGACTTAACAAAGAAAAAGAAAGAGGTTCCATGAAAGGTAAAAACGAAAAGATATCAACAAAAAATCCTTGAGATTAATACGCTGAGCCGTAAAGACATTAGTCAGCATAACACGTTCCATAAAAAAAGTCTTGAGCAAAGCAAAGTGGCAAAATTAAATAGCTAAAAATGAAGTAATAGAAACAGAACTATCATTCTCTAATTATAACAAATCAAACATTTAAAAATTTCCAAACAACATCCATCGTTCTTTTTTAAACAGAAAGGAACTTAAACCTTTCAACAATTCTTTGTGGCAAAATCATATTACTAATTATCCTTCGTAAAAGTCTTTTTTTTTAGTCATTTCATCTCCACCTCTAATGTTCCTCATTTGTACCCATTATTCACTTGATATGTTTAAGCTTAAAGGCAGGGTGTAGGTTTTTCTGACAATTTTGCATTTCTTAGTTCTTCAAGTATATAAAATTTGCCATTGTTTTCATTCTCATGCGAAAATTATCCTTTACTAATTACTAAAGAAAAACAGGAAACGTCGTGTAGATACAGTACAATTACTGCCTCGAGGAACCCTCATTTGCCAGTATAAGAGTCTTTATTTCAACTCATTTCTCTAATTTTTATGGCGTTCGTTCTTAGAGATTTTAAACGCTTATGAGTTTTACAGGCAGTTATAGCGTTGATATTTCCTTGACATAATTTTTTAAAGCAAAATCCGTGAGATGCAGACATTTTGTTTATAAGATGCGTCTTTGTTGACTACTTGATTGAAATGCAAATCAACTCTTTAAATCTGCATTCGAATTCCATTCTGTTGATCTGACCAATCAGAGGCCGAGCTCTCCGCTGTGATTGACAGGCATGCGGTCCAGCCTCCCACACAGTGCCGCTTCGCCCAACATCTTTTACAACAAAAATATAATCATAGTTTTATCGAATATTTGCGCTAAAAATCGGCTTCTAACACCGCAATTTGGCCAGGAGAATTCGAGAAAAATCAAGCATTGGTCCCTAGAGCTTCGTCTTCGGCTACGGTGAGTGTTTCTACCGCGTAAACGTAAAGATTTTGGACACAATCGGGCACAAATGAAGTGGTTGGTAGACGCTACAGTAGCTTCGTCTGCTCTTCATACTCTGAAATCTTTGACTTTTGCGCTATATTAGAATATTATAGACCTTTTGTAGATAAGGCTAAGTTCTTTCAATGGCTTGTGGTGGAAAGTATGTACTTCTAAGCTAAGAAATTTGACTCTGGTCTGCGCAAACTTTTTGTTTGAAAATATGAACTACGTCACGACATTTGGAACATTATCATTTCACTATACACTCACTGATCAATAATTTTATTAAGTATTTCGTCACAAAAGTGTATTTTATTCATGATAGATTTTCATGAGATTTGTGTTTGGGAATGGAGTTATCAACGAAAGGAAAACCTTGCGAAGGGGGCACGTTTCTCCTTTCATAGATACCTCCATTCCCAAAGGTTCTTTCCCAAAGCTCGAAATAAATTAGAATTCCTAAGAACTTTATTTCGAACGTTTTACCCACATGTAGAATTTCTGAAAAAAGCCCTTCAATTCTAGGTTGAAAAATAAAATGTAAACATTTCGGGGAAAGGATAGAATTTCATTTGAGGCATGGTTTTGGTTAGAGGACAAAAATTACAGTTCTTGCATTCATCTTGTGTAAGAGTTCACAGATTTCGTTTTTTCACCATCTTTGACATGTTGGAAATGATTTTGATCTTGACACTGGATGACATGAGGCTCTCAATCAAAAGTGATATGATGAATTTTCCATTGTAGTAAAACAGTTGTCTATTATCTGTGAATGAAGTGTGGTTGTACTCTTGCAGTAAAATTAGTGCTGATATGACAACATGTCATGTCTCTCTTGTTGATGTTTTTCTGTTGTATTACTTGATTATCCAAGGCATGAATGAAAGGTCAACTTTACCAAAACTTGTCATCCTTTTTCTATTAGTCGAGTGCTAGTATGTAGTTGATGTAACTCATGCCATTTCAGGTGAAGCAATGTCAAACTACATGCATCAAGGTGGTCACATGCAGTATGGTGCTCAAATGAGCAAGGACGAGCAGAATGCGATGTGGTATGGCCAACAGCATGGCTACAATGTTGATTCTGGTATCAACAGTGAACACAACACTGCACCACCATCCTTGCATGGTGATGAAGAAAACTTGATGTCGACCCTCGACCAGGAGTTTAGCGCCCAGGGAATGTCAGACATGAACGAACAATTTACCACATCAAGAAGGTAGGAACACAAATGTTCATTTCTTCTATGACATTTCATCTCATAACAAGAAAACAACGTACAATGCTAAAAGTATGTGTTTGTCTCTAGTTTGCGAATTCGCCAGGCAATGTTTCCTGAGTCAATGGATGATGGATCGAATGTACCAGTCCCTCAGCTAGATCCAACTGCAAACACTGCCGTGCAGCGTCTCTCTCAGCCTTCACAAATGGTGAAAGATGCTGTTGTTGACCTCATTAACTACCAGGTTAGCTCAAACTTTGAAACTGGTTGTAGTCTAACATTTTCACTTATTTTATTAACAATTTTTGATGTGAAACTGTTTTATAGGATGATGCTGACGTAGCGAATAGAGCTATTCCAGAGCTGACAAGATTATTGAATGAAAATGACCCGGTAAGAATTGCATTGTATTCTACTTCATTCACATGAATTACAGTTGATGTGAAGAGAAACTGATACATGTGAGTATCTCTTCTCAGGTGGCAGTTGGACAAGCTGTGTCATTGGTTCATTTGTTGTCCAAGAAGGAAGCCAGCCGTCATGCTGTGGCAAGTTCTGGCCCGTTAATGGTCTCTCTTGTGAGAGTGATGGACTCTTCTGGTGACGTAGAGACTGTGCGATCCATTGCGGGAACATTACACAGCCTTTCCAGCACTAGGTAACAAAATGGATCACTCAGAAGTTTGTTTGAGAATGAGACAACTCATATACTTACTTTATCAGGCAAGGATTGCTGTCAATTTTCAAGTCTGGTGGAATCCCTGCTCTGGTTAAACTCCTGGGCTCATCCGTGGAGTCTATAGTCTTTTATGCCATCACAACATTGCATAATTTGTTGTTGCATCAAGAAGGTGCCAAGATGGCTGTTCGCCTTGCTGGAGGCTTGCAAAAAATGGTTGCCCTGCTGCCCAGATCAAATGTCAAATTCCTGGCTATTGTAACAGGTATACATGGAAAAGTAACTTCTGATGTTTATTTTGGTAGAATTTGGGTGTATTTCAAGAACAAGATTTCTGCTAAAACAGCTTTTTGTTGCACTTAAAAAACACTTTTTCATGCTGTGTTTTTTGTGATGTATTGTTGCTGAACACTAGTTTTATATTCTTACCTATTTCTGTTAATGTTTAGATTGCCTTCACGTACTTGCGTATGGCAACCAGGAGAGCAAACTAATTATCCTGGCGTCTGGTGGACCAGCTGAACTTGTGAGGATCATGAGAAGTTATAATTATGAGAAACTGCTTTTTACAACCAGCAGGGTTTTGAAAGTTTTGTCTGTTTGTTCAAGCAACAAACCAGCCATTGTTGAGGTGAGCATTGCTGTTCTAAACTTTGGCATTTGCTCTTGCAAAAAGATATCAATAGTTGTGTTATTTAGGCAAATGGCATGCAAGTTTTGGCACAACATCTTGGCTCTCAAAGTAATCGTTTGGTGCAGAATTGCCTGTGGACCCTGAGGAATATGTCTGATGCTGCAACTCGTGTTGATGGTCTCGACAATTTGCTTCAAATGTTGATTCAGTTGCTGTCGTCAAATGAAGTGCAGGTCGTGACATGTGCCGCTGGAGTGTTGTCGAATCTGACTTGCAACAATCCCAGAAATAAACAAATTGTTTATAGAGTTGGAGGCGTTGAGGCGTTGGTGAGGACTTGTATTCAAGCTGGTGAACGAGAAGAGATTACTGAACCAGTGGTATGTATTTGTTTTGTAAAAATAACAAAGTTTATTTCTCAGAGATTTGTATTCAGCTACCTACTGTAGTTGTATTGTTCTACTCATATATTACCAAACTTTGCTTCAACTAGGTCTGTGCTCTTCGTCACATCACAAGCCGCCATCAAGAGGCGGAGGAAGCCCAGAATGCAGTTCGGGTTCACTATGGTTTGCCGGCTCTCATCAAGCTTCTCAATGCACCATCAAGATGGCCGCTCATCAAAGCTGTTGTTGGTTTAATCAGAAACCTTGCATTGTGTCCTGCAAATCACGCTGCTATCCGGGAAAATGGGGGAATACCTCGTATGGCACAGCTTCTCATGAAAGCACATCAAGATATCCGCAGAGCTGGTGGTCAGCCAATTGTTGTTGATAATGTTCGAATGGAGGATATCGTTGAAGGCACTGTCGGTGCTCTGCATATTCTCTCCAGAGAACCACACAACAGAGCTGTGATCAGAGGACTGAATGTAATCCCACTCTTTGTCCAAGTAAGGAGTGATGCTGATTAAATACAACAATACTTGTGCACTTGAAAATGATAAAAAATTCTTGTTTTAAGAAAAGTTTCCAACCAATTTCTTTGGCAAAATGTTTTTGCTTGTGTTGCTGTTGGATTTCTACCTAAGTATGATTCAATTATATTTCAGCTTCTGCAGTCTAATATTGAAAACATTCAGCGTGTAGCAGCGGGTGTGTTGTGTGAGTTGTCGCAAGAGAAGGAAGGTGCTGATATGATTGAAGCAGAAAATGCATCAGGACGTCTCAATGAATTGATTCATTCCACCAATGAAGCAGTTGCTGCTTATTCTGCCGCCGTTCTTTTCCGTTCATCGGGAGACAAATCACAAGATTACCGCAAGCGATTGTCAGTAGAATTGAACTCTCTGTTTAAGGATGACATGCAGTTGAATGAGGTACATAGTCTAGTGTTTTGCGTTATTACTTTATTGAGGTAGCTAGTGAACTAGTATGTAAATATTTCTTTTCATGAATAGCAACTGATGGCAGAGCATTATCCAATGGATCAAGGCTACCAGATGGATCCTTACATGCAGCAAGGCATGCACCAACAACAACAAGGTTATCCTGGACAACATGGTGGCTATCCTCAACAGTATGCTCAGCCTCAACAGCAACAATACATGGGTCATGATCCAAACTTTGGTTATAGTTCCATGGGAGGGCATCCTCAGTCTGGGCAGCAATGGTTTGATTCTGATTTGTAAGATCAGCAAACAAACTTCACGTTCATGTAAGCTTTACTGAAAAGGAGGAGTTTTGATGGCATAATATGTAGACATAGGGATTGCAACCTGTATAGTAATTAGTTTTATTTTCATTCTTTCATCTTATTTCACATTATCTAGACTTAACTGAGTGCAAAGTGTGCAAACGTTTTAGACCAGGTTATAAATTGGATTAGGTTTGTCTTTCACTACTAGTCTTTCCCTTGGTCGTACTCAAAAGTATCTTGCTCTGTAGAAATCTAAAGTAATGTGACCACATCAGAATATTTTTCAGTTCTTTCATATTAAGAATGTATATTTTGTATGTGATGTGACTGTATGCTAGTGCTGGAAAGAATTAAGGAAAGTCAATTTGATCAATGTGCAAGACTAATCTCCAAAGTTTTTGCAATGTTAACAATTATTTTTAATTCTTTCCTGTTTGAAGTTTGTAAAATGAGGGAGAGATTGTAGGTATAGTTGGAAAATACTCATATGGGAGTCTTACTCCATCGTTTGCATGTATTAGTTTCATGGTCAATATTTGTGAATATTTTCTAGTCTACCAAACTTGTGCTTTTGTTTTGATATCAGAAAGAACGCCTGGAAAAAACCACCGCACAAAGTGTCAAACCGCCATCTTGGAGCAACTCTAGCCCGCGAACAGGTTGGCAATCGTGCAATGATCCAATCAGGGCTCGTGTTTGGATGACGTCATCGGAAATGATTTCCACTTATTGAAGGTAGTTGGAAGAAATTTAAGGAATTGAGAAACTACAATGGAATACTCATTAAAACAATAAAATTTAAACTTTTCAAGTCAGGAGATTATAAAATTTCGTTTGTTTCTGCGAAAAAACCCCAGATTATTTCGGTTGCTAGATAGGAGATAAGTTTGTGCAAACTTTAATTGTTATTAATGAATTTTTGATGGACAGACTTTAGCTGAGCAGTACGAACAATGTTGTCTTTGTTGATGAATAAAACTGGCACTGTATTTGTTCCCATAGTAGTTATGAACTAAGGAGAAACATCTTACCTCAAAGGATATTTTACTAATATGCGTCAGAAAGGAGATAAAACGTAGTGGGCAGTTTGAAAATGGCAGTGGGGAGATTATGTTGTGCTACTATTATTTTGAAAATACTAATTCTGGTTTCAACATCATATATTGATAATGGATATATTTGTCATTCACTGATAAGAATGTTTGTAATGCCAGCAACCTGTCCTCTTCTATCAAGAGACAGTAAAATATTGTATCAAGTTGTTATTGATGCTGGAAGTACGGGCAGCAGGGTTCATATCTTTAGATTTCGTCAAACATTGAGAGGTATACATAATTCAAAGGTGTTGCTCTGTAATTGTAATATTGTATAATGTAGAATATATTATTAGTAATTGTTCAGGTCATTAACTACCTGATTAATGTATAAAGAATTTCCAGCATAAAAGTTATCAGTTGGTGTTCGAGAGAGAAAACAAAGTGTGGTGAAGTGCTTTTCTACACATTGCGATTAATGTAGTTTTTTTTAACTTCAAGGTATCAAGTTAGAAAATTCAGATTTTGAAGAAATTGAGCCAGGGTTATCGTACTATCCTACGAAACCTGAGAAAGGCGTGTACTCAGTGAGTGGACTTTTAAAAAAAGCTCTAGACATTGTTCCAAGAAACAAGTGGCAGTTGACCCCAGTCTCTCTGAGGGCCACGGCTGGTCTTCGCCTTCTCCCTGAGGTCGTCGCACGCAAGATTATTGAAGAGGTTATCAGTATTATCAATTGGTTTATTTATAGTATTTATCAGATAATCAATGCCACTTGCAACTTGTGTCAAGAATAAATATTGCTGTTACATTATATGCTATGTGTTTTTGCATACACGAACCAGGTCCGCAAACTGTTGATGGTATCACCTTTCAAGAAGATTGATTCAGATTTTATTTCTATCATGGATGGGTATGATGAAGGTAAATGATATTCCTGAATTTCAACCAGAATAGTTTGGACCTATCTCATAATTAAACATGTCCCCTCTTAGGTATTTTTGCTTGGACAACTCTCAACTTTTTGACTGGTAAGTTGACAGCTTGTAAGTTTTGTTTTTGAAATATTTATGATCTATGTTCCTTTTTCTCTTGGTTTTATTGACCAGGTAACCTTGTTAAGCCATCCTGTGAGACCTTAGGTGCTTTAGATCTTGGGGGCGGATCAACTCAGATTGTGTTTGAGCCAGTGTTGAAGGTACCCACTGACATTTATCTTGAACAAACATGAAGAGTTTGGTCCACAAGCAAGGTTAAATCTTCATTTGTCTGATAGAAATCAACTCTCTGTTTAATTCAGGAGACAATTCGATCAAGTCCAGAGACACACCTGAACACAGTTAAAATCCTTGGAGCAAAGCATAACTTGTATTCTTATAGGTAGGTTCGTCTCACAATGGCCACTCAAGTGGTTCAAAATCATTCAATACTTGAATAATCATTCTCTATATCTTGAAATATACTAAGCAATTGTTTGATTTTAGTTATCTAGGTTTGGGATTGATGTCAGCAAGACAAAGTGTCTTGGATTTCACTTCCTTGGACAATCAAGAAAATGGTGAGAAGAGTTTCAAGTCACTTGAAATACATTTCTTGCTATAACCTATATAACAACATACAACACAGAACGACATGGGACACCATCGCAACCTATAATCAAACGTGGTTATAAGGTGCATACTTGTAGTGAAGTGGGCGGGTCGCTTGATGTGCAGAGATGGCATAGTCGGTGTAGTGTATTGCGCTGTAGTGGTGTATAAGTACACTGCAGAGAGACTCAAACGCAACTGTCTTGCACGGGTAACACTAAATAGCTGGGATGTAACAGAGTGTGACGAGTTAAATTTTGTAAAGATCTAAGAAACTTTGCACTCTCCTTGAGGCCTCTAGTTATGTTTTTATCAAATCTGGTGAAAACCCTACAACTAAGGACTGAAGCAAATGAAGACGTTTTAGTAAAACGTTTTTCCGCGCTATTATGCAAATTAGGACTTTTTTGACGTCACAAAAACGTTTTTCCGTGCTATTGTGCAAATTAGGACATTTTATGACGTCACAAAAACGTTTTTCCGTGCTATTATGCAAATTAGGACGTTTTATGACGTCACAAAGACGTTTTTCCGTGCTATTATGCAAATTGGGACGTTTTATGACGTCACAAAGACGTTTTTCCGTGCTATTATGCAAATTAGGACGTTTTATGACGTCACAAAAACGTTTTTCCGTGCTATTGTGCAAATTAGGACATTTTATGACGTCACAAAAACGTTTTCCCGTGCTATTATGCAAATTAGGACGTTTTATGACGCCACAAAAACGTTTTTCGTGCTATTATGCAAATTAGGACGTTTTTTGACGTCACTAAAACGTTTTTCCGTGCTATTATGCAAATTAGGAGATTCTTGGCATTTCTTGCTATCCGGATATATTTGCCACAACTGCAAGCTCATACATTCAAAAACTAGTCGGAAGTATACAACTTACAAATATAGATCGCGATGACGCCATCGCAATTTGGTGTGTAGTGCACGCAACAGACATAGACTCACACGCAGCTATCTAACCTACCTTGCATTAGTGATACTTAATAGCCGCGATTTAACGGAGTGTAGCGGGTAAACTGCTGTAGAGGTCTCAGAAACTTTGGACTGTCCTTGGGGTCTCTAGTTCCATGCTTAATACATTACATTATTTCAGCTACTGTGAGTTCAAGTCCATGTATAGCACCATCCTATAATGGAACTTGGTCATTTTCTGGAAGAAATTTTGTTGTCTAGTAAGTTCACATCTGAGTTTTGGCTTAGCCTAGTTCCATTACAATCATCTATTTCGTACTTCAAATTCTACTTAATAAAATCCTTAGTGTCTTTCTTTCTTCAGTGGCGACAGATCATTCAGTTATGAAAACTGTGTTCGTTTGATTGAGAGGGTCATCACCAATGTCCATCAGCCAGGTGACGCAAGATACAGAGGTTGCTTTATCTTCATGGTTGTGATTAATATGACGACTTTCAATTGCAGCGGAGATTGCAAACAGACGATTTTTTGCATTTTCTTATTTTCATGATATTGCGATTGCTCTTGGCTTAGTGGGTAGGTCCTTACCAAATGTTGTTCTGCTTAATCCTGTTGTACTTACTTCGTTGTTTCATATTTCTTTCTCATCTGGTTAGGCCATGATACTGGTGATTCGCTCACCTTGGAAAGCTACGTTACTGCGGCAAAGAGAGGTTTGTGCTTTGAGCATGCTTTGAACGTGATTTGAGCGAAAGGATCTGATGATTCTGTTTGTTGATATAGTTTGTTCAGTCGACGCATCTGAAGGCACTAAATCTCCATTCTTGTGTCTTGACGCCGCGTACATCACAACATTGTTAAGTAAAGGATATGGTTTTCATGATTCGCAGCATTTGCAGGTGATGAACGGTATAGTTACACAATTTGATTATTCTTTTCCTTCGGGTCTCTTTTCTAAAATATTTTGTCTTTAGATTGCAAGGAAAGTGAATAATGTCGAAGTAAGTTGGGCGCTTGGTGCTGCTCTACATATGCTTGATGATGATGCCTCGTAGTTACAGGGCTTTCCTTGCTTCAAAGCTGTAGAAATACTCACGCTGCGCTCGCGGGATGAAGTGGGAAGGAATGCTGAAGGAACCGAATGCTAAATTCTAGCTTGCGCGCAGATTGCAGACGTTTTAAAGTCAGGCAGAGAAGTCTATCGCATCTGAAAATGGTTTAGATTCAAGTCACACTAGGCGTTTTTTTCGCAAATTGCTTGGCTGCAATTTTGGATCAATGAATGTCAAAAAAATTTGGATTGCAACGAGACCGACAATTTTGTGCCGCTTTTGTGGCACAACCGTAGTTTAACAGTGACGACTGCGAGTTCTAAGATGCATAAGTCATAAAGAAGGTCTAATGTTTAGTGCCAAATTTATTAATATTTTTTATTGCGCTTACGCATTTTTCCTTTAAGAATCTGAATTTTCAACAAAATATGGCTCAATTTTGTGTGTATTATAAATCAAATATTATGCTGATGAGTTTGAATCGAGTGGAATAGTATCTGTAATGCCTTTGGTTGGTGAAGTGAGAAGAACATTGCTTGTTTTCTTGATATGATAATTAATCATTCACTATATTGCATAAGCTTGTTTTTAATGTGCTTGCGTTGTTATTTTCGCATTGATGAATTATCGTATGTCTAGTACAGTGTTTGCAGAACGTCTTCCTTTCACTGTTGGAGTGCACTTTGAAGATTCCAGCTCTTCTAAGTAAATATCCAGTATCCAGCAAATATCTAAGGGTACCTTCAAAAATGGACAGGTGTTCCATAATCGTTTTGAGTGGTATACCTTAAGGCCAGTTCACACGGGCGATTTTTGCTGCGATTTTTCTCCTCTTAGAGTATGTGATCGAGTAGGCTGACTTG
>JAODVM010077766.1:0-56250 GCA_025400095.1 Phenganax marumi | reverse complement strand
ATTAAATGATAAAAAGGCAATGACTTCAAAAAATCTTTCCACAGACCAAAATATTTCCAACTTCTTCCAAAATTCGCGCATGAAATTCACACGCAGGTTGTAAACAAATCCTATGTCCTATTTCGTTGAATTATAAACACGATTAATCGATTATGATAATAAGCCGATGGGAGCAGCTCTAAGTGTCAATACGACTTTACAACAAGAAGGATGTCTTACCTTCTTGTTCGACTCCAGTTGCACATTAAGCTCTTCAACAAGATGCGAGTGTTTCTGACGCAAGTTCGACATGGCTGCTTCATGAGCTACGGATTCTTCATTGATACTCTTTTTCAAAGATTCCAACTCTTGTTCTCTCTTCGCTCTCATTTCTTGCACAGCGGTCGTTGTGTCGATTGATTCTTCCAGCTCAGACTTCAGATTCTCCAATTCCTAAAACAATACAAGTGAGAGATGGTTGGAACAAGCGCTCTCACCATTCCCTGTAGTATAGGTGAAGTTAAATGTGAATAATGCTACTACTGTAGACAAACAAACCTCGCTGATCTCTTTCTTCTGTCTTTCCGCCTTGGAGCGCGAGTTTTTCTCAGCATCGAGATCTTCGTTCAATTCTTCAATTCTGTTTTCCAACTCTCGCACGCTTCTTTCCAATTCAAGACGTTTATTCGTCTCTCCATCCGCCCTACATGACAGAGTGAGTGGCACATGACTTATCAGCAATGTCCAATTCGAGCGATATTACAAAAAAAGCCCAACAACGACCAACCTTGCGTTGCTTTCGTTCACATCTTGTTCTCTTTTTGTCAGAATCCCTTCAAGTTCTTCAATCTAAACAAATGTACCAGTTCAGCTGCTTTTACTACACTAGAGATTCTTTATCTATGGTGAAATGAACTTACACGTTGCTTTGCTTCACTGAGTTGTTCCTGTAATTCTGCAATCTCGGCAAGCAACTTTCTCTTTTCTTTCTCCAACTCTTGACGCAACTGAACGAAATTTGATGAAGTGCCTTATTCATAATGTTCCATTACAGTATTGACACCGAGTTGACTAAAGTAATCAGAGCATGATTTACACTTTAAAAAGTCTCACCATACCTTCTCCTCACTGCGAAGTCTATCTTCAAGATCTGTGATACTTGCTTCATGTTTTGCCTTCAGTTTACTCAATCCTTTAGACTTATCCTCCTCGTCTTGTAAAGCAGTTAAAGTCTCAGCCAACTTCTCTTCAAGTTGTTTCCTTTCTTTACCCAGCTTTGAATTGGCATCTTCTAGAGCGATCAAGTCTTCCTCATATTTCTTCACTTTAGCCTCGCACTGAACTTTTTCTAACTGGAGTTTTTGACGAGTGGCTTCCTCCTCATCAAGTCTGCAGAAACACGGCACACACTCCTTAGTATTACCGGGAAGCAAACGAACACAAGAAATTTGAACAAGACTCACTTGAGAAGAACTAAAACTTACTGTTCTTCCAGATCAAGAATATTTTGTTGTAAATTTCGTTTTTCATCCGCCAGCTTCATGCCCTTGTCTTCTTCTTCTTCAACTTTGGCTTCAAGATCTTCTAACAGAAGTTCCAGTTCATTCTTTTTCGCTGACAGACGTTGCCTCATCTCGTCAGCTTCAACGTACGCTTCTTGCGCTTGCTCTAATTTTTCTGATAACACTTGCTTCTCCTCACTCACTTGAGCATGAGTGCGTTCCAGTTCTTTGAACTGACCTTCCAGTTTCTCCAGAGTATCCGACACTTTCTTCAGTTCATCTTGGTGCTGGTGGAGTTGTTCCTCTTGACGAGTGACATCAAGTAACGGTTTCACCTGCAAACAACAGCTTCTTCAGACTAAACACCTCAAGGACAGTGCAAAGTTTCAGAGAACTTTACAGCAGTTTACCCGCTACTCTGTTAAATCGCGGCTATAAAGTATTATTCATGCAAGATAGGTTGGATAGCTGCGTGCGAGTCTATGTCTGTTGTGTGCACTGCACACCAAATTGCAATGGCGTCATCGCGATTTATATTTGTAAGTTGTATAACTTCGAGTAGCATTAGAATGTACGAGCTTGCTGTTCTGGCAATATATCAGGATGGCAAGAAATGCCAAGAATCTACTGTCCTGAACGGCAAGACTCCACAGTTCTAGATTCTATTACTATGAAAAACTCAGAAACACATAGCAGCACTAAGAAACTTTCGCTACGTAGTGTTCGGTCTATTGTTCCAGCTTTTCTTGCTTACAGTATGTAAAAAACAGCATGTACGATTCGCAACTCTTAACGTCATAAAACGACCTAATTTGCATGATAGCGCGGGAAAACGTTTTTATGACGTCATAAAACGGCCTAATTTGCATAATAGCGCGGAAAAACGTCTTTATGACGTCAAAAAACGGCCTAATTTGCATAATAGCGCGGAAAAACGTTTTTATGACGTCATAAAACAGCCTAATTTGCATAATAGCGCGGAAAAACGTTTTTATGACGTCAAAAAACGGTCTAATTTGCATAATAGCGCGGAAAAACGTTTTTATGACGTCATAAAGCGGCCTAATTTGCATAATAGCGCGGAAAAACGTTTTTGTGACGTCAAAAACAAAGTTGCTTAGCGTTTTAATAGAAATACGCAGGAGAAATACCTGCATACACCCCCCGGAAAGTTTACATTAAGACTGTATGACTGATTGACTGTGAATTTTCACCACTCGTCAGAATACTGCAAAGTTTCTTCGAAACTTTGCACTAAAAACGAAGAAGACTAAAGAAGAAAATCATAGTTACAACCTACCTTTGTGAAAAGTCTCCACCAAGGCCAGTTTCGTAGCTTTAGATAGTTCAAACAATTTTTCTGCAACACTCTAATGGCGCTCAGCTGTTGGGTTCGTTTCTCGTAGTTCTTACGAGCGAGATTTCCACGACAGAAAGCTTGGAAGATTGTTATGATCTCAGTCAACTTTGTGTCACGATCTTCCTCGAGTTTTGCGAGAACTCCGGCGCGAAAGAATATCTTCGACTGACCAACACGATATGTATTCTTGTCTAGTTCCAGGTGGTCAAGCTGCAATGATCAACACACAAAATACTGAGATTACGGCACGCTACTCTTCAAAGGAGGGCATTGGCGTATAAATTATGATTCATTATTCAAAAGTCAAATATAATAATACCATTTGTTGTGCAGCTTTTCTGCCATCCATGAATCCCTTTGGAATCAAGTTCGGAGTGAGAATCTCATAACTAAAAAGCGAATTTGAACTTAATAATTCTATTTTCCATTATATTACAAAGGAGGTAACAAATCAAGATAATCCACAGCTCTCCACACTAGATATTTTACAAATCTTGCTAGAGCAAAGCCAGGTCGTATGTCCTACCGCTGTTTAAATTCTTGAAAGGCAATTCTGTTGGGAAAACCTTGTCTGCAAATTCGAATTCCCTCAAGCACACCATTACACTTCAATTGATCAAGAACAAGATGCGAGTCAATCTTGCCGGCCTGCAAAGTGAATGCCATGGATTCGTTACTTACTGCAGTTACATGAGATTACAAAAAGTAACAAGACTACATATTCACTCACTCGTTTCTCATGGTTTGGAATAATACAACGGACAAAGTTTGGATTTGTATTGCCGAGCACTTCCATTAATCTCGTGAGTTGTTCCTGAAAGAAATTTCAATAAACATTCAGTAATTGTTGCACACTACACACCACGCAAAAATATTACAGAAGAGATGGTCATACCTTGTACAACTGTCCCACAGTTCTAAACATTCCTTTTCGAACTTTAGATCCAAAAGGTGACTCAGAGTTTGCTGCAGCACCAAGACTTACAATGTTCTCTACACAAAAGAATATGATGAACTTGTTGCACATCACATCTTGACCTGAGTTACTGCAGTGATGCAAAACATAGACATGTGCTTACCTGTATCCTTCCACAACCCAGAAACAAATGGATCACTGGAGTTTTGGAGTAATGACACAACATTGTCATTCAACGGATCCATATTCTTCATCAACCATTTCTCAGCATTGTAATCAACCTATTAAAAGACAAAAAAAATGAACAGACAGCATGAAGACCCAGATTCCTGAAATTTCATTGTACAGCGAGAGAGACATGCTCTTACCACACCAGCATAATGCACTATGCAGAAGTCAGCATTGGATCTGAATTCAGGCTTCTTGTATTTTGGACTTGAGGAAACCTCTTTCTCAAGTTTAGCAACAAAACTTTTATCTGAAGCCTTAGGGAACCAACATTCCTCATCCAATAAACCAAGGACACCAACTTGCTGAAATTTATTATTTTAACAAATTAAATAAACAGAATAACCAAGTAATGTTTACACAAACCAGTTTACCTTTTCAATGAGGTCAATACAAGGTTGCAAGTCAAGACCAAAATCAATGAATTTCCACTCAATACCTTCCTTTCTGTACTCTTCCTGCAAAAAAAGGTAAAATTTCAATCACCTCGTTAAAAATATCAAGTATTCAAATGTGATAAACCTGCTCCAAGATGAACATGGTGTGATTAAACAACTGCTGGAGTTTCTCGTTTGTGTAGTTGATGCACAATTGTTCAAATGAATTGAGCTGGAAAAAAAGAAAATTTTAATTTGAATACAGATCAGAATATAGAAACCTTAAATCAACTTTCTGCTCTAGACTAGCTTATCTCAAAATCAGTAAAATCATCAACCTTGAATATTTCAAAGCCAGCGATATCAAGGATGCCGATAAAAGAAGCTCCGTCACGTTTCGTTCTGTCCAACGACTTGTTAATTCTGTGAACCATCCACTTGAACATTCGCTCATAGAGTGCTTTAGACAACGCTTCACAAGAAAACTCCGCCTAGAAATGTTTCAAAATATTCCTGGAGTAAAATTTCAGAACAGGATGAGCGCAACATTGTGAATGACATTACTTGGTCCTTGGTCTGTGATTTGTGGACATACTCTCGACCAACTTTCACTTTGGGCCGGATTAAAGACTTTGTAAAATCAACCACAGGAATACCAAGAAGATGACAGATTTTCTGAGCAACTGGAAGAAGAAAGGGTCTAATTGAATCTACCAATTATTGGTCCAGTTTCTTGCAAACTGGTTACTAACTTGTGTTATTGGGCAATGTGGCTTGATCTGAGCTTCGTTCTTGTTTGAATTGAAGATTTCCAAAATGTAACACACTGGAAATCACTTTGAATATTGCTGAAGAAATAAATAGCAAAAATGCTGGCAAAAATAGATGGATTTTCATACTTTTTAATGGGGTAGTGCCATATATTTTAGGGGGGTAAGCTTAAATATGTGTGATTTTCACTCGTTGAACCGCATAACCCTATGGCAAAGGTCAAAGTCTGTCAGTGTCTCATGCGCATCTTCTTTGGGCATAACAAACATGGGTCGGAACTCAGAAAATGTTGGAAATTGCTCAGTTGCAGTTATAACCAGCCATTACGAGAGAAGAATATCAAACGTATTGCACAAAAATCTCTAGTTTTCTCGTTCTTTGGTATTCTTTTAAACATTGTAAAGGTTAACTCCACAGTTTGACTGGACTATTTATATGTTATACTAAAATTGGGGGGGGGGTGAAAGTATTTTGTGGGGGGTGGTCAATTTGTTTACTGTTTAGGGGGGTCAAAGCAGACATTTGAGGGTGGCACCCCCCCCAGAAAATCTGCCTATGATGCCATGTGTGTCTAAATGAAAATAATATGAAAGAAAAGATGAACATACAGTTTGTTTCGTCCTGTGTGATGCCCATGTCTTTCATGCCAGTCTACAAGAGAAAGCACACAATATACTTGAGATGAATATCCAAGAATCTTGGAATTGAAACTGCAGCACATCTCTGCTCACCAAAGTGTCTTTGAGATCAGTTCGATCATCAATACCAGCAACTTCAACATTTCCATTTGAGAGATAATTGTAGGAACCAATATCATCAAACAGAAACTCATCTAAAAAGAAAACAACAACTCCACAATCTAATCGGTCCACAGAACTTTACTAGTAAAGACGATATCATTGCTGTTTAATAAGTCGTATGTAGTGCTGTCAGCTGCTTTGTTCTCATCCAGACAACTAATTCAAGATACAGTACCTTTCATTTGTTTGTTCATGCCATTCAGAATTTGATAGAAAATATGGAAGCAACGTTCTTCAGGTGCTTGTCTCACACATCGAGCTTTCTCTAAGAGATCTTTACTTCAGTTAAGGTTCTATACTCCTCAACCAACAGAGTAGCAATGTTTAGTTCCATCTAACATTAGACAATTGCACTTGTGAAAGGTAGATTCGGGGCCCCTTTGATGTGTTAAATAGGAAATGTATAGCAAGGATACAAGACTCAATATTTGCTCCAGCAATGAATCCAGATGTGTCAAAGTTGATTCTGATAAATTTACCCTAAAAATATGAAATACCATTCAAGTGTCAAACGCAAAGAATAAACTGCCAGATAACATTGTACTTACAAATCTAGAGGAGTTATCATTCTTGACTGTTTTGGCATTTCCAAATGCTTCCAAGATCGGGTTTGCTTCAAGAAGTTGTCTCTCGAGTTCAACCTGACCACCTGAGACGCCAACCTTCGGACTCATGGGAGGCGCTGTTGTTGAAATATGAGCCTTGCTATGGCCAGCAACAGAGGCCAAATACTGAATCACTTTTTTCGTGTTTTCCGTTTTCCCAGCACCACTCTCACCACTGAAACACACACAAACAACATTTGACACTCAGAAATATTCAAACAACTGCAAATTTCCCAACTTTAAACTACTTACGTGCAAAGAATTGATTGATTTTCACGATCTATTATGAATAAGAAATAAACGAGAAGTGAATCTGTGTTACTACAATAAAAAGCTTGCAGTATGGGTCAACATGCACAAATAACAGCAAGTTTTCACAAGCTTTTTTTGCCATTAGATTGTGACCCGATATGGAAACTACAGTAGGAGTTTATAAAAATATTTGACAAGCCACACAGGTCTGAGCAAAACACACAATTATTTGTAATGCACAATTTGATAACTGTATGTCTATGCACATATTTTGACAGGTTCAAGTATACAGTTTATTTGTTTTGTCTAGAGAATGAGATGATTTGCTGGGAATAAGTTATGATTTCCTACATAAATTGCCAAAAAACTAATCAAGCCTTCAAAGAAGGCTTGTTGGAAACAGAGATAAGCTGCCAATCACTCAAAAAGTCAGCATTTATAACAAGAAGTGACATGGTTAATACTTTGGCATTTTGTAAGTATTTCAACCCAATATAATATGCAAATTCTTTTGAACAATCTGATAGCCTAAAGCATTGAACACATCAATTAAATTGTTTACAAAAATATACTGTGTCAAATGCCAATTCTTTTATGGGTGGGCAAAAATTGAGTAAAAAGGAAGGCAAATTAACATAATTTAATTCTGCCATCCTCAAGCAATGAGAAGTATACTAATCGTAGTTCAAACTATCAGAGTTTACTTGTAATTGCTTAAAAAATACTATGACTTTCAATTATGCAAACAAAATAATCTCTGTTTAACAATTGTTCTATGCTAAATATAAGGTATTGCTAAGTTAACTTGGTTGGAGTAAAATATGACAGGTATGCATCAAACGCAGTAGGTTAATGAGTTTTAACAATTGAACAACAATAAAGTGATTTATTGGCAACATTTCAGCTATTTTATGGAACATTTACTTTTAATATACGACTGAAGTTCCAAGACAGTTCAATAGTGTTAAAAGATATTCAAAATTTTTGTTTGTTTTGCTATACTTTCATTATAAAACTATGCGTCGAAAATAAGAAAATGTTCACTGCCACGCCTGCTTCATTGAATGACTGGTAAATAATGAACGAATAAAGAAACTTGACGTATGGGTGCTGATATTTTACCAAACAATGAAACAGTGTGTATTTAATCAGTGATTTTATGAACAAAACATGATTTAAATGGAGAACATTACCTTGCAACATGGATCTGTATGCAGTGTCAGTGATTGCATAGACATGAGGGGGCATTTCATGCCGCTTCTTTCCCTTGTACATATCAACGACATTGTCAGTATAAATAGGCAGGCGTTTGTATGGGTTAACGACGACACAAAACAAGCCAGAATAAGTCTGCAAAAAATAAAAAAATACGAAAATTAATTGAGAAAATTTGGAAAGTTTTAAATGAAATTTCACTTCCGGTATAATTCATAACATCTTTCAAGTGTTAACAGACGTGAACTTTGAGGGTTCAAAATAAAACAATTTGACGGAATATAGAAAGTAACGCAGTACACTTACATAGATTAATTCTGAGTAATATCTGTCCTTTAGATTGTGCAAGACACTAGCTTCATTTAGGCATGTTAATTCAGCCATATCTTCGACTTTCTCAAACTTAGGTGGGTTCATTTTCTGGATATCATCTTTGTTCACGGTCTTTCTCTTGCCGCCAGATATTTCAACGACAATCTCGTCTTTATTTTCTTGTTTAATACTGCCAGGTATGAAGCCGTGTTGCTCGTCAGGAACCCAAACTAGTTTCTTAGCGCTCCACTCCGCTTGCAAGGTTGGGTCGCCTACAGTTCGCCGATCTACGGCTAAATATTTCATTTCGTTCTCCATTTTGCAAGGCAAAGATAGCCTCTAATTTCTCTGCTGTAGACACGATGTATTGCTGGATCAATACAAGTTCGTTTCTCAAAATACAGACCACCAAATACGTACCAAATACACTCACGAAAACAAGCAAGCAGGCCTGACAAGAATGTCTGAGCGGCCCTTCCCCGTTCCTGATTGGTTCCCACAGAGAAGGTCACGTGATCAGCATGACGTCAAGTATAATTGAATTGACCAGGGCGTGTCGCCTGCACACACGCCTCAAATTTCCGCCTCCTCACCATAGTCTGCTTTCCCTGTCCTGTAATAAAAGTAGTGAGAATGTAGCGAGTAGCTAAAACTCGGTGTTTGCTGAGTAAAAAGAACTAGTCAGTGAGTCAGAAACCAACCAAAATCATCTTTTCAAAACACTACCCACGCTTATTCTTACAATTGATACATTGGGTGAAGTAATCTTATTTTCTGAACATCACCCACACTTAATCCTAGATTTTCTGACATATATTCATTTCTTTTTACTGTAATACTATGCGTTAGATAATTTCAAGTTGATTAGTAACGAGACCTCTATTAAAGTGCGCGAAGGCACTTCGTATAGAACGGGGGTGTGTGCCAGAATTTGTCTATATATGGTGTCGCAAGAAACAATGCAAGGAAATCCATGTATTTCTCATTTAGTATCCAAGTACTTTAAAGAGTCAGACCTGGTTTATTAAAACATTCTTTGACATTTCCAAAAAAATTCGTACCATCTTGAGGTTGAACAATACCACTTTTTCAGTTCAGTACGAGGCTCAGACAACGCAAAGACTAAACACATTGAACTGTCTATGATTCGACTACTACGCAAGACAACTTCTTGGCAACTGCTGAATCACTCGATACGAAAAGTTTAGATTTGGTGTACAAGACAAGAACTATCGGATCATGGGAGCTCGTTCTAGGCCATTCTTGCTTTCTCTTAGCTGAATGAGAATGCAAATGAAGAAGACTAAACTCAACTGTGACTGAAGTGCCGATTCCCAGCCACAGGATCCAGTTGCTAAGATATGGTCATTCATATTTGACAAATCTTCAAAAAGGAGTTCCGTCGTATGAGCCGCTTAGCTTTATTTTGCGGCGCGCTCTCGAGTTTATCATTAGAACAGGAACAATGCCGAGTATTAGAAAAAAAATCCTTTTCTGAAGTGAATTCGAGTCCTTTTTAGTGGCCAACTTTTTCTTTCATGTTATTTTTTTGGAAGCTACTATGTGCCATTTTTATTCTGTTAATGCGTTGCAAAGAGAAGAAAACTTACTTAAACTTTACGAAATACCACATACTTTCTCTGTGGAGTTTGCATTACAGAACGACTCTTACTGAACCTCCAGCAAGAAAATTTTGAAGCCATCCATTAATACCAATAGTCACGGTGATAGCGAACGGTTTGACAGCCAATATCGATGCAAATAAACATTAAAAATATTGCTTCTGTGAAATCAGGATTAAAATACAATGCTTATGACAGAAAATTGCTTTTGTATCTAATTAAAACACGAGGTATGATCGGGTAGACGACTGAAGTAACCGAAGCACTTATATGTGACGTGTGTCCTTGGAGAGGATATAAACATAATCTTGAGTGGTCACAGAAATAGTTGAAGTGCTGGTTGCATCGAGCACGACATTCGCTGCTGGTCAACTTGAACAATAATTCTACTGTAAGACAAGGTAAGCCTGCTTTCATAAAGTCTTTGGTTTTTTGTATATTGCACATGAGTAAATGGCAATTGGGAAGAGGTGATCTTCAATAGGATAGGCTGTAATCTTAAGACGGAAATGATCAAAATTTCTTGCTTGTTTTCCCTTTTACTCACGATGTTTTGAAATCCTGACAACAATATGGACATCGGTGATGTTAGCCAGGTACAGCTTTAGTCCTAACTCATAAAATGCATAGCACATCACACACCGACCAATCATAGTATCGATCTAGTGGTACTGCCGAGTTACATCACTCGATCAGAGTGGAAACATAAGCCCCTTTTACACGACCAAATTTTCTTTGACAAATTTCATTTGTGAAATTTTTTTTGACCGTGTAAATGAGGAATTTTCAACAAATTTAACTTTACCGAAATGCATTTGTTCAAAAGCTGGGTTACTGTCAAATTAAATTTGTTAAAATTCCTAATTTACGCGATCCAAAAATATTTCGCAAATGAAATTTGTCAAAGAAAATTTAGTCGTGTAAAAGGGGCTATATTGACTCTTACACAACTACAACCTTGTGGCAGAGACATGATGCAAGAAAAGTGTAAATGTGGTGATTCAAAACTACGAATATAGAGAACAAACTGTTGCCCACAGTTAGTCAGACAATGAGCGTAGGAGTAGACAGGTTTGCCCTTGATGAAAATATATTTGTGGCATTGTGCTGAATGCATTGTACTAGTGACATGAAGACGTGGAAACGAACAATGCCACAACGTCAATGCTGGAAGACTGAACAAACATTAAAGTCACATTTTCCTGCTAAAACAAATACAATATCGTGATGGGTAGAACCAGTACAAAGAGCTTACCAGTTGAAAATCTTAACATTTCTGCGAGTATGCGTGAACAGTACGTAGCGTAAGTTAGTCGGAGTTTCAATTCCAAGTTTAAAATAATCATATATAGAGGAACCAACTCATCCATTGAAGGTAAATTAAGATATGAAATGCCATAGCCTGCGTTGAATTTTAGATTATCATATTCAAACTGCAAGGGTGAACCTAATTTTGTCCTATAATCCGTTAAGATTTCGCAATTCTATTTCTTCGCAAACCTCAAAGCGAAGAATGTTGCAATTTATAGCTTGAAACATGACGACTGAAGAGCTCGCGAAAGCTTTGGGCAAACCAGGAAAATACCAAATTCTTCTTACCGTATTTTTGTGCCTCAACTACGTGTACATCGGGTGGAATCATCTCGGCATGGCGTTTTTGTCGGCTAAAACTAAACATCACTGCACCGTGAGGAACTCTTCAAACATTCAGTCATTAGTTCCTTTGGTTAAAAAGAATGGCAAAGAACAATGGGATGGATGTAATCTATACTCAATTAACCATACTTTAAAGAAGTGTTCAAGTGGCTGGACATACTATTTGCCTGACAAGGAACGTACTGTTATTGCAGAGGTAAAGTAAAAACAAACAATATCTAGATTATAGGAATACTTTATGAAAACATTGCTGCTGCATGTTAGAAAAATTTAATGCTACCAAACTGACGTAGCCTAACTTGAGCTCCACACTAATCTATGTTTTTTTAATTTGGCCGAGTTCGAAATAGCGCAGGAATGGTTACTAAATAGTGTTTTGCTTATTTCAGTGGGATCTGGTGTGTGACAATGCATACAAAGCAAGTCTTGCAACGACGATGTATTTTATCGGAGTTATGTTGGGAGGTCTTGTATTTGGAACGTTATCCGATAAATTTGGACGAAGACCTATCTTACTGTTCACGATGTTTTCACCATCTGTCATTGGCTTGCTTGTATTTTTCATCAAAGACTACATAGCATTTGTAATCCTTCGTTTCGTGCTCGGATTTCTTCTACAGGTCAGATGCAAATGAGGCTTCCTAGAAACCGCTCTTCCTTCACTAATTTTTTTCTTTATATTTAGGGTCTCCAAATGACGTCATTTCTCAGTTTCATGGAAGTTTTGGCGGCAAAATACCGCACTACAGCTGGCGTAACAGCAAGCATTTTCTGGTCTTTCGGTGTTATGTCGCTGGCCTTGATATCGTATCTCATTCAAGACTGGAAATATATTCAACTCTTTAGCACAGTAACAGGACTCCTACAGATTGGCGTTATATGGTGAGCCACTGCACTCACAATTGACACTGGAGCATTAACTCCTACCGCATATCTAGGAAAACAGTACAACAGTTTTTAGAACTGATAGAGCTAATCAGTGAAAGTAGAGTTAGTCTAGTTTCCTTTTGGATCAATAAGAGATGACTCAACCTTTGAACAAAGTATAGAACTGATACAGTTGTCTACTGTCTATGACCGTTTAGCTTTCTTCCTGAGTCCTTTCGTTGGCTGTTGATCAAGAATCGTTACGAGAAAGCAGAGGCTGTCTGTGAGAAGATCTCGTCATTCAATGATCTTCCATTTCCACGTGAAGAGTTTAACAAGATCGTGGACAACAGTAACAAGAGCGATGTTAAACCTGACGAAAAGAATTACAGTATTATCGATGTGTTCCGATCTCCGGTTTTGAGAAAACGTTCTTTGATTCTCGCTTTCCTTTGGTGAGCGGAGGCAGTTCATTCATCTTTTCATTCACTCGTGATTTCCTTGGGTTTCTTAAGCGCCTTAGTGTTGAAAAACTTGTTTCTTTCCTAAGCAGTCCTTTTTCTTGCTGAGCCATCTTTTTCCATTATATTTCTAGGTTTTCTACGTCTTTTGGATATTATGGACTGGCACTGAATGTCTCAAGTTTGGCTGGAAATAAATACCTCAATTTCTTTATCAGTGGAATATTTGAATTAGGAATATATCTTGTCACAGTCTTCGCACTACTCAAGTAAGAATCTCTCGTGGTTTCTTATTGTTTTAAGCAAAGAATACGAGTAGTGAAACTTGCTAAGCACTGATCGTCCTTATCGTATTTTTCTCCAGGCTGGGACGTCGTAAACCATTATTTTTCTACAGTATTGTCGGTGGGACAACATGCATCTTGGCAGGAGCATTATCAAAAGATTCAGGTATACATGTAATAAAAGTCTGTAGTGCTGGATATCCTGAAGTTCTGAACTGGACCAAATCTTATTATGTTTTCTTTTCCTACTTCAGATTTTTTGCAAGACTTCACCACGGTACTCGCGCTCTGCGGTAGAATTTGCATATCTGGAAACTTCGCTATAATAGGGCTGTACACGTCCGAATTGTACCCAACTGTTATCAGGTAAAGATCGCGGAACTCTGCAATCGTCCGCCTGAGGAACGTGTTTGCCCTACAGTTTTAATTTTTTTCGTTATTTTCAGGAATGTTGGTCTCGGAGCTGGAATATTCTGGGCTAGAATGGGGAGTATCCTGGCGCCTCAAATTTTATTATTGGTACGTCAATGTTTTTTGCAAACCAACATCGTCTCGAGATATTTCTACTTCACCTTCACGTTATAAAACTTATCTTTCCAGAGTAAATACACAGCGGAGTCGGTACCGTTCATTATATTTGGTGTATGCGTATTGTGTGCAGGGTTGCTCACACTGCTACTACCAGAAACCTTGAACATGAAACTTGCGGAAACAATGGAGGAAGCGCACACTTTCCAGAAGGCCAGCGGAGATTCGATGGAGCTTCATGTAAACTCCATGAATAGCACTTTACAAGTCGGCAACAAACATGAGAAAGTAGTTAGTTGTAGTGATGAAAAACGGTGAACTTCGTCCTGGATGTTCACAAAACAAACTTGTGTAACTTGATCAATGTATGAACGGAAATACAACATATGATCGCATTCGCAGACAAATTTTCATTAGTTCTTCAGATTCCATTTAGTTAATTTACTGCGTTCCGATATGAGAGCCTATATTTGTACTTTCTTTATGTAAAGAGCAGTACACTTGTAAGTATCAGGTGTAATGCGCAATAGCTAAACATTTGGTGTAAAAGTAGACCCGGTTCCATGTCATTGTCGCCAAGAGATTTCCTCACCATTAAACATTGAATTGCACAGTAGGAACACTTTCAGATCGAGTTACTGGAATAGTGGTGTTCAGAGCGACAATCTATATACATTCTACTCTTGGTAATAAGCTATTCTTTGTGGTAAGTGTAGGTACTCATTTGAAATGCTGAACGCCATTCGTAGCAAAGTGTTTTTATAAAATTCGATACACTGATAAAGAACGGTACGGATACCATTAATTGTCGTAAGTTTTACTGATGTCTGCGACAACGTCAATGAGTATCTTTCTTTCAACTCACTATAGATCGAAATAATAAAGCATACAAAATCATAATAAGAATACAACCAATAGTGTTGTACACGCTGAGTTCCTGTCTCGCAATAGTTGGAGTTTGTATAGTCTAGATATTCTGGTACTGACTTGTACCTTTTTTGACCAATGCCCCATTCCAAGCGAGTGCGATGGGTCGGTAACGTGCTCTTCCAAACACCACAGGTTTTGTTTGACTTTTCGTGACGTTTTTATCAGGATATAGGGAAATCTTTTGTCTTCATAAGATTCATTCGTTGTTTATATGAAGTAAAAGTTTATTACGTATGGTATGACAAACCACAGTTAGAAAATAACTATGGTCAACCGTCATTCATATGAGACAAATCTTTCTCTTATTTAATGGCTTCGTTCCACATTTATTGTTTCCTCGTTTTAGCGTATAGTACAAAATGAGCACAGATTCTTTGACGAACGCGCTGGGGAAGCCAGGCAAATTTCAAGTCTTGTTGTATTTGTATCTGTCAGCAAACTTTATATACATTAGTTGGAATCATCTTGGCATGGCGTTCCTTGGGGCTAGAACGAAACATCATTGCTCAGTTAAGAATGTTTCAGATGTAAGGGTGTTGGTACCGCTGGTTATGAAAAATGGTAAGAAACAGTGGGATGGTTGTCACCTGTATGCTGGTTATAACACCACACAGAAAATACCATGTGAACATGGATGGACTTATGCATTGCCTCCGGGAGAACAGACTATAATTTCTGAAGTAAGATCACTTAATTGTATTGTCATTTGGCTTCATGTCAAATAGAATCTTGCTTATTTCAGTGGGATCTTGTGTGTGAAGATGCTTACAAGGCAAGTCTTGCAACGACGGTATATTTCATTGGAGTTATGTTGGGAGGTCTCGTGTTTGGAACGTTATCTGATAAATTTGGAAGAAGGCCTATCTTCTTGTTCACGATGTTTTGTCCTCCAGTTCTTGGCTTCCTTCTTTACTTCATTAATAACTACCTTGCCTTCGTAGTTTTGCGATTCTTTCTTGGATTTGTTCTTCAGGTAACTCTTCGCAAAACTGATTTTTCGGACAAAACGTTAAGAAGCTGACAATCAAAACCGCTTTTGCTTCAGGGATTACAATTGGCCACTTTTGTAAGTGTAGTCGAGATATTTTCATCACGGTACAGAACATGCACTGGTGTTGGCGTTGGCATTCCTTGGTCCTTTGGAGTGATGACTCTGGCATTGTTTTCATTTTTGATAAAAGATTGGCGCTACATTCAACTGCTGTCTACTTTGATTGGTCTCTTTCAAATCGGTCTAGTCTGGTACGAGAGTCAATCGTGCATGATTTCAACATTTTCTTACTTACAAACTGTCTTCCTAGAGGTCTTCAAGTCTGTTGTCGATTCGTTTCAGGTGCTTACCGGAGTCTATACGTTGGCTTCTAGTTAACAAAAAGTTTGACGAGGCGGAGAAAGTCGTTCGAAAGATAGGCGAGTTCAACAAGATTTCTTTTCCGCAAGAGATATTCGATAAAACTGTGGAAGAAATTGAGAAGACAGAGATAAATAAATCAAATATCAAGAGTTACACTATTGCAGACATCTTCAGATCAAAATTCCTGAGAAAACGATCTTTGATTATGATGGTAGTGTGGTGAGTGCACTTGTGGGCAAACTATTTTTATATATAGTCCACGCATAAGAAGGCTTGATGGAACCCAGTGCTCAGTATTAATCCAAACGTCAATCTAGAGAGAGTACTTCACTCATTTATCTCCTTACCATTATATTTCAGGTTCTCCACGTCGCTAGGTTACTACGGATTGTCTTTGAGTGTCTCAGATCTCGCGGGAGACAAATACTTGAATTTCTTCGTCATGGGCGTCACGGAAACCTTCATTTTTGTTGCAACTATTTTCATCTTGACCAGGTGCGTATGGAACAATCGACTCATCGTCCCTTGTGTGGCCTAACCGTCATCAAATACACGGTTTTGTGGAAACACCACGTGGTGTTTCCACAAACCTTGTATTCGATATTCATTCACCATGAAAACATTCAAAGAACTTATAACCGTCATCAACTGTTACCAAAGACATCATTTTCAACTCAATATCCTTTGACTTTCTCAAGAAACATTCTTCTTCACTAGGTTTGGACGACGCAGGCCGTTATGTTCATTTTGTTTCGTTGGAGGCTCTTTTCTGCTTGGGGCAGGCCTGTTACCAAAGAGCAACAGTAAGATATCATTTTCATGTCGGATTGTCAGTCGTTTACCTCAAACTTACTCTGGGAGAGTTTGCGCATGTAGTCACGCCCAAAGACACTGGAACTTGGCACGGTTCAGCTAGTTTTGAGAATCGCAAGATACAGTACTCATTAGAATGTGTTTTCTTGTAGAAGACGTTGAAAATTTAGTTACATTCCTGGCTTTAGCAGGAAGAACGTTGACCGTTGGAAATTTCGGAAATATTTTTATCTATACTTCTGAGCTCTATCCAACCATGATCAGGTATTTAATAGCCTGGAGTTGCAAGTAATGGAAATATCCAGTTTCGTAATTGTACAGACTATCTTAACTCCAAAAAGATCCTTCACGTTTCTTTTTGTAGTAGCTTGATTGAAAGCTTTGCGCGAAATACAGTTTTCAAAATAGCTTTTGTATCTTCCAAGGAATGTCGGTCTTGGAGCTGGGATATTCTGGGCAAGGATGGGAGGAATCATGGCACCACAAATCTTGTTACTGGTAAGCAACGTATGGACAGTAGCTTTTTTAAAAATCTTTCCTGACACCCAAGAGAAACTTTTCAACTGCATAGATCCAACTGGCTCACAAAAATGGAAAAAGTTATTCGACAACCACTAACAACACAACTGATCACATCTTATTACATTTATAGGGTAACTATACAGCCGAATCAGTCCCCTTCATTATATTTGGAGGTCTGGTCCTGTTTTCTGGAGCTCTGACGCTTTTACTTCCAGAAACCTTGCACGTGAAACTTCCGGAGACGATGGAAGATGCGAAGAGAATTGCTGCGCGAGATGGAAACACACCAAAAGCTGAAGAAGTTGAACTTATGACGAAAGCTTAATAAGAAAATGAGCTAGTTGATAAGATAGTGAGAACTGTGTAACTTTAGTTTGTACTTTTAGGCGAACAGAACGCATGAAAGCAATACCTAGCATCGTAGGCGTATATGTATCAGCATATAGAGACATTCCCACGGAATGCAGTGCTAATTAGTTAATCTATTTTTTTTTACGCAAGAATGAAAGTACTTTTAAGCAAAAAAGAACTCTTTGTCTTTATTAAAAGCTTTTCCCCAATTCACTCTCTCATTTTTAAGTATAAGTGAAATATTTGCTGGATGAAGAAAACCAAAGTATAAATGCTAATTAAAACAGCTTCAAAAAAAGAAGTATATAGTCTTTGTTTCTGACGTTTTTTACAACTCTCCGTGTTGGAATGCTCGATAGCGTGTTTCAGCAAAGCTGTTTCAAAACTCTCAGTAAACTGCACTTTGTGATTAGTTGATAGATACCATGAAACACAGGAGAATAACAAGAGGCACGGTGTATCGCTCAATTGAAGTCAAGCTTAAAACATGTTATATTTTTAGACGGGCTACGTGACAAAAAGTGAACATTTGCTAGACGGTTTACTATGAGTTGCATTTGGAACTTGCTGTTTCCTAAGCATCCAGCCAATCAAAATGATACAAAGCTTACACTGTGATTGGATAATATGAACAAAAATTATCTGAAAAGTAGTGCAAATCAATAAATAAAAACATGACGTCTTAAACTTGTTCTAAACTTGTTTTTTTTCCAAATTGTCTCTTACATTTGAATAAAGACGAGGCCGCCCACATTCGTTCGCCCACATTTGAAGAAATATGGCACTTAACCCACGCAGGAATAAATGAGTTAGTCCCACTTACTATTGTTTAAAAGTAATTTGTCTGCCGCGTCAATTACACTACGATTGCGAAGAAATTAATTTGGGAAGTTGTTTGCAGTTAAAACGGTATGTAGTCGTAGAGCAGCAGTAAGCAGATGATTTCAAAACTATTTAGCAAATAATGTACAACAGTAATACTTAAAACGATGTATACTTAAATAGCAGAATACGAATGATAAATGAAAATATTTTGTTTACTATGAAGTGAACTGTTTTGGTGAGAATTATAGTTATTGAGTTCCATTTTAATTAAGTCTTTGGTCAGGTATACGTAAATCAATCGAATTTTTATCTTGGTGCATGCAGATATAAGTGGACTCTTAAAAAGAAGCACGCGATCCGACATTAGACAATCACGAGTTCTAGCACACCAGTTTCAGACTTTTATTTCATCCAATTTGTATCCCTCTATTTTGCTCCACAATTTTTTCTTTTTACAAATTGCAAAAAGAAATGTGCTTGCTGTAGCTAAATTTATCACAGTAGAAAACTTGCTAATGTTCATGTTAGGAAAAAGGGAAGTTGAACTTAAAAAAGATTCTATACTTAAAAAGCAATGGAACCTCAGGTAAACAACGCAGGAGAGTTTAAAAGAGTTTCGCATGTCTCATTCTCACAGTGAACTTCGGGGGCAGTATAAGTGATCTCATAGAGTTCCTGCCTGTGTGAGCATGGCGGTCAATGATTCTCTGTTATCGTTTATCTCATGAAAAACCGCAAAAGTGGAAATTTCGTCAAAATTATGAACTCCATTCAAGCTTATCCTTCATGTTTCTGTAACATGTTCCGCTAGTTGATGATGTTTGTGTGATATTCCGGCTCCAAGACACGTAGACCCCATATGCCAGCATGGGTTAGTGATATTATGTAGTCTAAAATAAACAAATTGAAAAACAACAACTTATCTCTTCAATTACTACTTCTTCAATAGTTCTTCTTCGACACCTCTGGTCGCTCTACTTGAAAACGGCATGCGAAGTTTTCGAGAGTGTCGTCTAAGTGATATGGATAGCTAGATAAATAGATAAATAGATTATTTTATTGAAAGACACCAAACACGTAGGAGGCTACAATTAATTTCTATATTTCTTCACTGAAAAAGTGCTCCCAGAGTTTCACTTCAAACCCACTCTTCTGTGGGCGAGAGCTTTTGAGATGTTGACTTGAATCTACTCCATGAATGTCAAACTTTTCATCAACACGAAAACACATACAACATATTTTATAGTTAACTCTCAGCTTTCTAGATGCTTGAGTAACATCTTAGAAACTGACCTAAAAACGTTCAGATATCATTTTAGTAAATTTATATGTTGAAACCCACCTAATTCAATTATCTGTATTGTTATTATCAGTAAAAACTGTTAAAACATCATTCTGTGATAAAAAATTGTGATTTACTTTATATAGAGGGTCTGTCCAGTTGGACACACTTGTTCAAATGAACTTTTTACTCTGTTCACAATACACTCTGCAATACTAATTTAACAATTTAAGTCATGTCGTATTATAGAAAATCTGTAATGGTGCGAATCGAGGTGCAAATGTTTTAGTCAGGTTTCTCGGAATCGTGGAATATAACAAAAAGAATAGCTACAGATTTTAATACCAGGGGCCGGTTGTACGAAAGGTGGATAGTGCTATCCACTGGACGTCAGACCTCATGGCAACGTCATCAGTACCATGATCAGCTGTTTCCTGTAGACGGCTGACAAGTATATGCTAGGCAATGTCGACCCTCGTAAAACTGGACCGAAAACGGCCAAACTTTCGTATTGACCAACAAAATAAACTTAGCGGCCTTTACTCTATGAATAGTTATCTTAATCTTGTTTTATAACGATTGATGAGCAACTTTACGAATGTTTCAAAAAATCAGTATCCGGTGGATAGCGCTATCCACCTTTCGTACAACCGGCCCCAGATCTTTAGAAATAAACAGTTCAATAGCATTTTACTCGTTAAACAAATTCGTTTATCAATGATTGTTCAACTGCCTATTTTTTGATGAAAATATCGACATTGCCTAGCATATACTTGTCAGCCGTCTACAGGAAACAGCTGATCATGGTACTGATGACGTTGCCATGTCACGTACTGTCAATCAAAACCAATGAAGACGTGTGCATTATCCTCAAACGTGATCTTGCTCCCAGGCCCCACGAGCACATGACTGTAGTAGAAAACTATATCATGGTGCTAAACTGAGCAATTAAATATTATTTAGCGCAAAAATAGAAGTACACAAGCCTTAAAAATTGTTTATGCTAGGATCGTGTTTATTGAGAACTTTCGGATGTCGTAAAAACAATCATGTGCGCAACGGTTTTTTATGCTGCAGTCACGCGTACAACACGCCTACCCTTCCGCTTTTCAAGAAAGCAAGAATTCCAACAGCCCGCGTAACTGAAGTCGTAGTAAAAACAGGATACTATACTTGACTTATTATTGCGAGTACTCAAGCAGCCCAAGTTTGGTAAAAGGTGGACGAAGATATGTGCTAAATTTTCTGAGAAGTATTTAGGTGCGCGCCTGCACGCGTGTGGCTTACTTCCAAGTAAAAAAACAGTTTAATTACATTATGGCTGGAGGAAGATTTACTCATAAGAAGGATGGATAAATATGAGAATAAATTTTAAACATCCTTGAAATTTCAAGCAAACAGTGATCTTAGTAAAGGTTACTGGCAGTTTCGATAGTGATCAACTCATTGTTCAGAAAGGAAAACCATGAACAAAACATTTCTTTGGGTTGAAAATACGGTCGGACAATTGACACTTCCGAAACTTCATATTATTATTATGCTTCTAGTTTCAGCGCGACATTTTGTTATTGATCATTGAAAGCGTGGCGTAATGTTTTTGCCTCAGTTTTCAAATTCGCTTGCACGAGATGAGACCACATGAGGTCTGACGTCATTGATGGTGTAAATATGAGTAAGAAGTTGAAAACAAATCGTATTTGAATCTCTTGCAGAAATATGACGAACCTTGATATGGACCTGGCTTATCAAGATCTATATGACGGTAGGATGAATTTTCAGTGTTCTAAAAGTGTAGTCTATACTTGTAGTGGTGAAAGTGTGGTTTAGCATTGTAACCAAGTAAGAACAGTATACCTGGATAATACAGAAGTCAGCAAAGATAGCCGAAGCGGTATCCAAGATTACCTTGAATTTTAGAGTGTATGTAACCTTTAGTCTTAATTTTTACTGGGTAGAGTGAGTTAGAAAGATATCCGATACACGAGTCATTTGGTTAGGTGGTGGAGTATGCCACCAAAACTACAAGGTTCAAAGTCCTCAAATGTGAACGTCATTGAAGCATTTAAGTTATTTTCCGATGTAGGAAGATTGCCAGTTTTAAAAAAAAGTAGAAAAGGGTTAGTGAACAAGCGACGGAAAGAAACGTACCCAGGGGTAAAGATCATCGTCCTCATCTATAACGACAATCAAAGTAGTTATTGCTAAAATGACATTGACTTTAATGATCTCTGAACAAATGTTTTGATGAAACTTTGTGTATTATCAGACAATAACGTGACGTCACGAACTTCAGCTTGCTGCATGCTTGGAACTGGAGACAACAATGTTTACTTCGTTTTGTTGGACTTCCTCATGATCTGCAGAATGTCAATAACTACAGGTCATGCTTCCAGCACCGCTGAATTAATCTAATGTGATTGTCAATCTGATTCACAATGATTCAGAAAACCGTTGGCGGTCAAGCATTGACGTAGTTCAATATGAAGTCATATCTTCCAGCATGACATTTTTCCATCATTGACGTCATCATCAATTAAAGGTGGCAAGGTCGATTCACATTGTTTAATTGTTTCATCACTACCAACGAACCACTTCTGTGTTAAAATAGTTAGAATTAGGTAATGGATTTTTATCATTGCACATATCAGAAACCGCTCATAAAATGAATGAATAAACAAATAACAAAATAAACTAAATCAATCTTTTTCTTGTTTCGCACAAAACATAGACAGTTACAAATTCATACTATGAGGGAAGACTGCCAGAAAAACATAAACTTTAGAATGGTTGCAATAAGTTTAGATTGATGAAAATAATTTTTGTAACAGATGGATCTTTTATAAATAGTATTTATCACTGCTTCAACTTTCGTATTAATAAAAACTTGGCACGAACAAAGTAAAATTCTTTCACGATTTTTAGGATGTGAACTCCGGAAATATCTTGATTGTTTAATTGATGTTTAGTGCTCGTTTCCTGACTTTCTCAGTCAATACTTGATCAAACCATAACCATAGTTTCGTAATATTGCCACATTGCTAGCTGTAAAAATGCTTATGAAATATAAAACATAAGTAGGTTTTAAAAATGAATTCTAAATGTTTGATTGAAATGCTAAAGGCAATCACATTTCTTGATCACGTATTTTAAATTATATTCTCGGTAGTGACTTTACCTCCTTGCCAATGTGATAAAAACTGAAAGTAATAATTGGACAAAATAAAATCCTAACAGTTCCTAACAGTTTAGAACTAAAATAGAAGTATGAAGAAAGGCACTCAAAATATTATTGTCAAGTATGAGGTGCAGTAAAGGAGCGGCCATGAGTTCTAACAAAGAGCGTTGTACACGAAACGAAAGTGGTTCAACCAGGTTTATCAGTTGTTTTAACTTTTATTGGATCGGAAAAACGACTCCTGCTGTTGAGTCTGCATGATGATTTAGGTGATGATAAATGCTCTGTCAGTTTGACAGTATCAAGCAATGCATTTGTAGCTCGAACATGAGTTAAGCCTTAACGGTAGTTTAAACCTTATTTTTATTACCATACAGCTTTCATTGCTTTTCTACTTGAAATGGCTGCGATAACTTGTCAATTAGTAGAAACCTAAAGATTGAACAAATATTGTTTTGTTTGAAAGCTCGAGTTATGCATGTGGAACTGGCATTGAAATGCTAAGACGTGAGTGGGCAGTACTTAGGAAGTCCTCAGAGCTGAAGCCAAATTTATAGGGAATACGACCAACGAAAGACGTTCTTCTTGCTTCTTGCTAAAGCTGAACTGTTTCACTTCGAAAAGAAATGTGTGTTTGGTGGTCTCAGATGAGTAGTATTCATGACTCACTCATTTTGTGAAATGTAAAAGAGATCCAGAACAGCCAGAAAATGTAAAAGCTAGCTTAGCAACTGTTAATTAAACATCTACAGTTAGGCCCGTTCTAGATGTCAAACTTTCATGTGTTCCTTGTTTTGCAAGCAAACCAGAACCACTTTTGAAAAGATGTATCTTCTATATATGTGGGGCTGATTGTTGATTCGGAGGTTGATTCGATTACAAAACGTGTGGGAGTTTAATTGTGAAGTTTTCACCGGCTCCACAGTGGCTAAGTAGTAAATATGGACTTGAAAACCAGAATTGCTTGTTGCACAATCATTCGCGTAGAGCGTATATAATACTTCGAGTAATTTACTGCACTTAGTGTCCACATGGACCAGTCTGATGTTCGAACAATCTGCGTCAAAGCTTATGATCTTCTACTTCTTAAAGTTTGTCCGAGAAGATTAATAAGTCGGCAAGTTTAAACACCGGTTCAAAGGTCCTTCAAATTTCTTTGTTAATTGTCTCATATTTCAACAAACATATAATCACTGGGATAAATCTTTCTTCGTGAAGCAGATGTATTTAAAAGAAGTTTTTCCAATTTCATTATTGGTGCACATTACTGACATTAGCAAGTCAATAGAAAGGAAGTTAGTTTATCATGTGATATCATTCCATGAATCTTAGTTCGTGGAAACCTAAGAACTCGAGGATCGAGGAAAGAAGGACTTTCAGAACTAGAACCTTGGTGTTTTCTTCCACACAAAACTACACAACCTATCCATTGTCTTTATAATCAATGTTTTACTGTGATTCGTCTTCCCCTGCAGACGTGTTGTGACAGTTTTACGCAAGGCGGTCTTTCAGAAACGGCAGAGCTTAACCGCTGACGCTCTTACTAGATGGAAACATCATGCCCAAGTTACAAAACATCATCACTTTCAATCCACCGACTCGTTCCTCGAGAAAAACACAGGAAGTTGTAGGAAACAAAGAGAATACTTGACCTAACGCCCCCAGAGGTTATAAATGACGTACTCACACTGTCACAAGTCGAAAACTTGTTTTCGAGATTCAGCATTTGCAAATAAACAAGCCAGAGCTAGGACGTGCTAGCAAGCTCGCAAGACAAAATTTGAAAACTTTTCTCAGTAAATTTAATTTTTCATCCTTGAGGTTTGTATTTCTTGTTCGAGTTCGACGTTTGTTGATAGTTTATGTTTCTTGGAGCTTTAAGGAGGCAATAAGGAAGTTTAAAATGTTCAGAAACGGGAAATGGCTAGTGAACGCTCTGCCTTTGTTACCATTTATTCTAGAATATTAAGTTGTGATTATCTTTTATAGTTATTCCAGAATTACGAGACGAAAGTATGAATCGAGCTTCTTTGCCAAGTATTCCAGGTAAACCTTACTTTCTACCACTTCCACTAATTTGTTCATTTCATGCACGTATAATGTAGTTATAATCTACTATAAATGTAGTATGGTGCTATAGGGTTATCGCAATATGTGATTGCATCCGTTCTTTTTAAATAATCTTCTTAGTGAATCTTTAGTTGCTATGTAGTGTTATCAATATGTCATTTAATGAAAGTAAAAGTGGATTTTCTCGTCGGATCTGACATCTCACGTGCAAACACCAAAACTAGCTGTGCTTATTATACACACCCTGTCTTTTGCAACACTCGTCTGAGAACAGCATGTTGTCTACATACAGTTCAACTTGTGCATGCAACAAGTTTGAACTGCACAAAAAGAAATTCTACAAGTAGGAATAGATGTCTCTAAAAGTTTCAAACTTTGCTTTGGAAATTGTAATCCAAAGCTTTAATCACGCGGCTTAACTTTGAAATAAGAGAAGTTGTTTTTCACAAGCAATCTTCTGTCAACATGGAATGATCTTAAGTGCATATCTGTATCGCGCTACGTGCTTTGCCACACAAACATCAGCGTGAGGCCCACTATGATACATTCAACATTGTTTTACACCCTAAAGCATTTTTTAACTATTGAAAAACTTCGTTGTTTACAACTTTTAATAAGTATGAATAAGTGATAACCATTGTTTGTAACGTTGGAGACCACAGAATAACCATTATGGCACCTGATGTATGACCTGTACATACATTGATCATTTTTTGCGACGAAACTTTACCGTAAATAAAACGTTGTAACGTTGAGGCAACAACAGCTAACCTTGTCATCCAAAAATAAAAGATGAACTCATGCTCGGGATTTTACCTTGGGATGCTGTCAAGCTTGACCTACGTAACTACTTAGGATATTTAGTTTCGAAACTTTCTGTTCAATATACTCAAGTATCGCTGAGACAACCTATATATCAGGAATTTTAATAGCTGACCAATAAAAAACCGCTATTTCACAATCATTACAACCAGGTAGCACACATTTTTCTGTTTTACAAAAAAGTAGAAACCTTCAACAATTTTGACAAGCAGTTCTAAGTTGCTACCTGTTCTGTTCAAGCTGTTCTAAATCGAAAGTGAGATGTTCGATATTGTCCAGTGGCTTTAAAACACTATATATAGACTTGAGGGCTCGTGACTGATGGCTGTTTTGTTTCATGCGAAAACTTTGTTTACGAGTCAAGTTCAAAAAATATTGGAATACAATTGAGTGTTTATCTTAGCGGCATGTTTATGACGTCAGAGCGCCGCAGCGCAAACAAGCGCATGTCATACTGCGTGGACCCACGCGAGAAACGTGGATATATGATTGACAACAATCGCAAGAATTATTTTGAAATTTCTAATCCATTTGTTGCCCGATTTTTTCACAAAATGTTTATTGTTTTGCTCGGTAAAGCTGTTTATTAAAGAGTATTTAAAAGTGTTCACATTATATTTCCTGTGTTTGCATCACAAAAAACATTTTGATAGCAACGTTGTGTATTAGTGTAAAAAATACAACTTGCTTCGGCCTTTTTATCGAAAAATATTGTTTTCAATGCTAGTTTTAAACTTAAAAATAAATTTCCTGACCTGTTGTAATCCTTTACATTTATTTCCTCTGCATATTAGTTGAATAATAACGAATTCTTTCTTGCTTCTTCATTCACAAACAGATGAACTTCAGACTTTTTGGCGGCAAATTCAAACTCGTTCCAAGACTTTCGCTCGGTCATTCTTGGCCTAAGCCCAGGTCCCTTCCATGCGCGCTGTCAGAGTGGATAACCAATAAGATTTTAGAATAGCTCGTAATTCATACAAGTTTATATGTTTTATTTTACAGACTACGGATACTCTTACGATCCAAGCACGATGCTTCAGCGTAATGAATCTATGGGCAGTCAAACGTCCTTGTATGAGTACCCTGTGCACAACCAGAAGTTCAGTGAGTGGGTGAAAGCAAGCATTATGGGAGATCAACTCTATGATTATGTACCAGACTTCCAGTACAGCACGCGGCCAAGCCAAGTTGATCAGCTGCTCATTAAAACTCAGCAAATTGCTCAATCACGTGGAAGTTTTGATGATTGCAGATGCTCATCATACTCGTCTGATGTTCCCCAATGCACTTGCGATGTCCAGACTGAACAACTGAAACCAAGGTAGAAAGAAAATCCAATGTTTGCATGATTTTTTTAAACCATTCTCTTGGACAGACCAGTGTCGTAGGAAGCTCTTTTTGATTGGGGGGGCTCTGAGGAGCAAGGAAGAACCCTAAGGGATTTCAAAGCAAACTTCATTGCTTAAAACTAAGTTTTAGGTTTTGGATGTTTACTCAACAAATTTTTGGGGGGGCTGCAGCCTCACAGCCCCCCCCCCCGGTGCCTACGGCCCTGCAGACGCAATAGTACGCTTGCTAGATCTCTCCAATGTATTCAAAAGATGTTGTAACTATGATATTAATTTGTTTCAGTTTGGAACCAGAAATAACAATGCAAAGCCTGAAAGCGACACAAGATGCATGGTTAAGAGAGCAACTCAATGAATATGAGTCCAGTCTTATCCAAAGAGAGCAGTTCTATCAATCCCTTGCCGTCCCTGACCCATCCCAAGAATACCCCTACTATCATGACGAGAGCAGTATATATGAACAAGAAGTACCTCAACCATTGCCTCTCTTAAATACCATTCCGGGCAAGTCACCGCCATGTCAGCTGGTACCAATAAGCACTGAGTATAATGTCCCTAGCCCCATTCCTGCCAAACCAGGGAAGACCTCTAGACCTAGACTATGCCATTTTTTGCTCGAACTGCTGAGGAACCCTCAGCAATATTCTGATATTGTGGAATGGGTGGACAAGGAAAAAGGAGTGTTTAAGTTTTTAAACTCGGCGGAAGTCGCGTCCCAGTGGGGAAGGAGAAGAAACAAACCGAACATGAAGTACGAGAACTTTGCTCGTTCATTGAGGACCTACATCGCGAAGGGCATTCTCACGAAGCCGAGGAGTAAACTGGTCTATCGTTTCACAAGCAAAGTTTACTAGACGCCCGGTTACTGCTGGTTCCCGCCAAGGCAGACTTCCTTTTTCATCTCTGTGCACACAGAGTATTACTTCCAAACATGTATTTTACATGCCTATTTAGAGTATTTATTTCATTAATCTCTTTTTGATTTGACCGGACCAAGCACATGCATGATTCACTTGCTTGTCTTTTTTATCTTTCACAAATATTTTTGTTGGGTCTGTCAGAAATTTTTGGCACTCCTAACTAGACGGAAGGCGCCGTAAAGAAGAAAGAACCTTTGAGAAATAGACAAACATTTGAGAACAAATATTGTTATTTCGTTGATTAAGATGTCTTTGTTGATGCTAAACCAAGGGAGAATATTTCATTAAAATAGTTCGTACGCATGTCGCTTGGTCCCGTCTTACGAAGAGATTTGTTGCCCACTGTCATGCAACAGAAAACTTGACAAACATGCATTATATTAGTCAAGTGTATGGCAAGCACTTGACATGAATGCATCGCTAAAATCCTTACTGAAACATTTGTCCATTAAAGTGGTGCACTTCTCTTTACGTGACATCCCATCAGTAAAAGCGATACTACATTTGCTTATCCTCATTCGACATGAAAACAGCCTTTGTGCTCGAACTTTATATATTTCGTATCAAAAACATTTTTAGATAAATTTTGTATTGATCTCAGAGTGACTGTGGAACAGGTACTTAAGAGCTGGATTCAATATTGTAATTTAAAGATAACTTAATTTGATAATTTTGTAGTAATTTATAACTTTGTTATAAAGCAACTTGGAGTTCTGTAGATCAGCAACTCTGAGCAGGAGAATAGATGATACTTTTAATAAAGATTTTAATTGTTGATGTTGAGTTCGCGATTTAAGAATCATGATTCTGACTATGCTTCTAAAATATAGGTCCGGCAAAAGCCAGACGAAAAACCGAAGTGTTTTGAGAAAACGTGAAGAGTTAAAAGAATCTTCATGGATCAGTAACTCATGCAATCTTAGTCATGTTTTTACAGTACGCTTTCCTGGCTTGCACAGAAACGTCTTGACTAATGTTCTACGTGGCCATAACGGAATCAACTAGTGACAAGAATGTGCTGCCTAAGGGTGTTACGAAACTTCCCTACATGTAACACAGTAGGTTTAAAGTGATTTCATTAAAATCGCAACACGAGTCATTAGAAGCACAGCAATTGCAATGAAACATATTCGCTTACTTTGCAAGTATTTTCTTCCTACCCTAGCCATGACAATGAAGTAGTTTAATGAGCTTACTTTAAAACATGAGAAATTTCATTAACTGCTGGGTTAAGCACATTTTTTTGAGCTAGTAATACTACTGCGCTACGCCACGGAACAGCATATATATAAGTACGAGCTAGGGTTTGGAACATAGTACAGAAACAGCTTTGCAAGATCAGAAGTGACGAAAGAAATTCAAGGTATTGAAGGCGTGTAGCAAACAGCAGCTGTTTCAGGCTATGTATATAGAGCTTATTCACGAAATATATCGAAATCCGTTGTCTGTTTCTTTTTATACAAATTAGCTAACCTGAAAAATATAAGCATGTTTCTTATCTTTACTTTATGTAGCTTACTTGGATTGGTGTGGTTACAATGTTTCTAAACTTGCTGTTGATTGGCTGCCTCGTATCAATGCAGATTAACTTTGGTGAGTCAATGTTACCTCATTGTCAAATCACCCCGAGATTGTGTCTCAGCATGCGAAGTTCACAACCTCAGAATCAGATCATGGACAACTATGCCAGAAAGAGAAACTATCAATGGAAGAAGAAATTCTCTGGTCTCACACCCCTGGATGAAATGGTGGAATGAAGACAAGAAAGAAAGCTTTACCAGACTGAACTGAATTTCATCTTTCTTTTCCGTATTGTTGTTATTTAGTTTAATGAAAAAACTTTAATTACAGTAAAGAACAATGTTTCTTCCGACTTATTTGCTTAAAAATAGGTTTGTGTAAAAAGATGGGAAAATTTTGGTTAAATTTCCAAACTAATTGCATGAAGAAGGACAGAATAAAGACCTTGGTCAAGGTTCGGACGGAAGGCGTTAATAACGCACAATGTGTTTCACCGCGGGTCTAAGACGAAGCTCCGCGGGGAGACAAAACCCGGTTTGAGAAATGCAATTTTCGTGCCACACTAGAGAGCACAGGGGTGTCAATCTGTACTCCAAAGTGAGGGAGGATTTTCAAAAAAACACGCACGCCATGATGATACTTTGCAAAAAAGTGTACAGATCACTAACCTTGTCATCCCTTAAAAATTGGATTCGGAAAGCGAACCACACCGGGAATCTTGAAGACTGCTCAAAAATTTTGATTCCTTCGCCAAAAACTCCTCATCCTATTAATAAATACAACGTTTGTCGGTTAAAAGAAATGATTTCACAAAATTTGTTAATATTCACCCGTTCTGAAAGTTAGTCATGAGCAGTCGGAAAGTAAGGTTTCATACAAGGTCTAGAACAAACCTGTTCTTTATCATGTGACCACCGACGTAACGTTCTCTTAAAATCCAGCGTGTTTGCTAGAACATCTGGCGGTGTAGGGTTCATGGGGTTGGGATCTAGCTCTGTGATATAGCGAGGACTGGAGCCTAGTGACAGCCCGACTGATGATTCTCCTACAGTACAGCACAAGATCAGTTCAAGGTCATGGTGAAAGAGACTTTGCTTCGTGATACGTACTTTGGTCACTGCCTTGCACGCTGTGCGGCCTTGAACAACGACTGCACGTTCCAAGCCGTCCTTCTATCTCCCGTTTTTCTTTCACTAATGCAAGACGATCCTACGAAAATAAAAAAAAATGGAAACCTATAAAGGAAAGAAGAAAAAAACAAACAAACTAGAGACCTCAAGGACAGTGCAAAGTTTCCGAGACCTCTACAGCAGTTTACCAGCTACACTCTGTTAAATCGCGCCTGTTAAGTATTACTCATGCAAGATAGGTTAGATAGCAGCGTGTGAGTCTATGTCTGTTGTGTGCACTACACACCAAATTGCGATGGCGTCGTCGCGATCAATGTTAATAAGTTGTGTACTTCCGAGTAGTATTTGAATGTACGAGCTTGCAGTTGTGGCAATATATCAAGATAGCAAGAAATGCCAGGAATCTACTGTCCTGAAAGGCAAGACTCCACAGTTTTACATTCTATTACTATGAAAAACTCAGAAAACACAGCAGCAATATTCTACCACTCACAAGTAAATGTAAACTTTCCGACAATTGTTTATGTAGTCATCATTACAAAGCAAATTTCTTAGCTACACTGCAGTACCTCCGCAAAACTTCATCACCGACTAACTACTTCAATTTAATCGACTTCAGTCGGAACTTTCCGCTCCATAATGTGATTTGGGACAATTAATGCAAGTCTACCTCGCCGCGCGGTGTCTAGAATTGTAATACTAAAAACTTTAGCTACGTTGTGTTCGGTGTCTCGTTCCGGCATTTGTTGCTTGCTGCATGTATAAAATAGTATGTAGGATGACGAAAAACGACAATGATTTGCAAGTTTTAAGAGCGAGTTTGGCCGTACTATACTAGATGACTGTGCTTATTTGTGACAATAATCGGTTCATAGTTCAATGCTACATAAAAAATACAAAAGCAACTCATGGCTGGCTGCCGCGCATTTTCGTTCTATTAAATAGTAATTCGTTTGATACAGCAACATCTCATAGCTTATTTTTAGTCATCTAGTTTAAAACAGCAGCTTAGCAAGTGTATAGCAATGGAAATGAACTTTTGTTTGCGCGTTATACAATACTACAGAAAAACGTTTTTGTGACGTCAAAAAACGTCCTAATTTGCATAATAGCGCGGAAAAACTTTTTGTGACGTCATAAAACGTCCTGATGTGCATAATAGCAGGGAAAAACGTTTTTATGACGTCAAAAAAGTCCTAATTTGCATAATAGCGCGGAAAAACGTTTTTATGACGTCATAAAACGTCCTAATTTGCATAAAAGCGCGGAAAAACGTTTTTATCACGTCATAAAACGTCCTAATTTGCATAAAAGCGCGGAAAAACGTTTTTATGACGTCATAAAACGTCCTAATTTGCATAATAGCGCGGAAAAACGTTTGTGAATGTGAATTTTCGTAAATTTTCGCCACTTATCACAATACTGCAAAGTTTCAAAGAAACTTTGCACTATAAACTGAACAGTATTGCTAGTAACAAGTTTTCCCAAATAGACCTTCATTTGTTCAAGATCTGTCACATAAATGACAACAGTGATAAGCTGTGTGAAATAGATCATGAGAAAAACAAGCCAGACTGATAATGGAAACACACTTCTCCACCTAAAAATACAGAAATTTGTTTATGTTTGAAACATTTTTGATTCAAATATTCTTAGAACAACTGAGCCATGTATTTGCAATACTCTGCAAACAATGTTGCAACATACTTGCAACATTTCTGCAACATTATAGTAAACTATATGCAACATTTTTATAATCTCATTTTGTTGTAAAGTTGTAAAGGGTGTCTTTAAAAAAGAACCCAATTTATGCATGAATTTCAGATTACTTTGATGCATTTGAATGTATTTAGAAATCACATGGTAGAATTTCAAGATACCAAATTTTTCTTTGCTGAAAATGTTTCAAAAATGCTTTTTAATCGCTTGAATTTGTTTCCAATATTTTTCACAAATGCACGCCACAGCTCAAGCAAAATTGTAATTCATCAACCAAATTTGAAATGCAACAAATGACCTGTCAACCTATGCTAAAAAACAGTAGCACCTACCATTGGTAATAGAAAGGATAAAAGAACACACGAAAAATGCCTTTTCTTAGAACAGCAAATAAACCATGAACTGATTTTGCTTTCGAGAATGTTGAACCTAAAGTTAAATACAAGTAGAAGCATTGGTTCCTTGGTGAAGACTTGAATTCCCTACTATATCGCACCTCGAATAAGATCAATATCAATAAGTTCTGGCTTCACATTTCCTGTTTTCCGTGGAGCACAATTCAGATCCTTAAAATAAAAACCCGGACATTGATTTAGTTGCCAAGAACATACAGATTGTTGCAGTTGCATTAATGACAAAGCAACGTTACAAAGTTTATAAAAACCTTGGAGCAAGAATCTGCAAATTAAGGTTTTTGCGCTTCAGCACCTGTATACGTACTTCTAAAACTTTTATCTCTTTCTGTTCAATTGTTCGCTCCCATGACGTTTTATCATAACGGCCAATCTAAAGACACATTGACTTTAATCGTTTGCCATTAGACAGAGTAAAATGCCTAGAGTGCAGTTTAGTGGACACCAGGTTAGAGCTAGGGTGGGGTTGCAGCCTCATTGTTCTTAACATACCATACTTTTTGGACGTTCAGCGGGGTAAGGTGTCTGCTAAACTGCACTAGCCCCGAAGAAGAATGCACTGTCAATCAATGATTCATTGTACAAAAGAAGGCTTGTCAGTGCTTGTCATGCAGTTCCATATTGCCAATGTTTTCGCGGTGTAAGGCTATGCACTTCAATAAACTACTCACTTTTTGTTGAAACCACGCAATTGGATCGCTAGCGTCCATGAACTAGCCTCACAGAAAGCCAAGCTTGTCCAATTTCACCACAAACTGTTCATAACCATTTTTGACACTTCACTGTTTTAAGTTTACAGAATTAACCACCCACAACCTCTGCTTTTTAAACACACAGATCTTTTTGAAATACGCAGTAGAAATCCAAGTAGAAAACAGCTTAATCTACCGCAGCTATTTGAATGAACTGAACAGATTTTTGGACAAATTTTTTAAATCTCATTTTGTGAAAATAAATACCCGCCATTGCTTCCACTTTGGAGATATTTTCATATAATTTATGAAAGTTTGCATGCATAATATATTTATCGGTAAAGTTTGCATAGGTAATTAAGCTATTTTTCGGCGACAATGTTTCAGCGACGCAAACTATAAATTCAAATATATTTCTTTGAAATTCAGCGTTTTTTTGCCTTTAATGCCCAGTTTGTGACAGATCAAAACAAAGAAGAATATATATGGAAGCAGTAGAGAAAGAAAATAGCAAGGATCGGGCTGGGAAAATCAAGGAAAAAGTTCGTGTTGTTGCTTTGGACGACTCAACAATAATTGCAAATACTATGGCTGATTTTAGTGGGAATTCGAACGCCAGTGTTTGGTCGCTCTGCGGACTGAATTCGGATGATAATCATGTTGATTTAGGCGATATTTCTCCTTCTATAAGCCCTATGTTTGGTGAGCAACAAATGGAAGATGATTTAGCACACAGGTTGATGGCCGACGATCATATATTTTCTGGAGAGAGAGCCTCAAACGAAGGCACCAAGACTATACCAGATTTAGGATCAGATTTGGAGCTATTTGACCAAGAAATGAAAAGTTTAGAAAGCCTTGAACATGGTAGTGGTTATATAGGAAGAAAGGGCACAGGTAAAACCGGGGGAGACGGGACGCAGGCAGATGTTGTCAGTAAGCGAGTATTGCGAAAACGTGGTGCCATGAACTCGAGTGTAAATCCAGATTCTAGCGTTGAAAATCGTACGAGAGACGTTAGACTTGATCAAAGAAGAAAGGTATTAGATACTGCGGTTGAAAAAGATGGCAAAACTTACATGGATAGCAAAACTAAAGACATTTTAAAACCAAGGTTGGTTTCATTTGAGTTGTTACATGTGGTTATTGAACATGTCGACCACCCCCCCTGCTTCTTGCTAATAAACTTCAAAAATTAAGATGTATGTACCATTTATACGTATTCAGAGTTCATATTATGAAAGAATATCATTTTTTTTACTTCATAGCAATGAGAAGAAATCAGAAAAAGCTGCTACAAGCAACCGTATAAATGAGTCCAGAGACAATGAAATCGATGCAGAGTCTACAAATGTTGAGAGTAAGAGCAATTCTTTGTCAGTGCGAGAAAGTGTTGATAATGAGCTAAACACGAACGAGGCTAGAGATAGCACTGGAAACGATAGTCTTACGGAGGACCAAATTCGCCAATTTTTGAATTCTCCTCCAAAGAGAGTCACTCGCAGCACGACTGGGACCTTAAAACCAAAGCAAACCTTTGATAAACTTCGAGAACAACGGAAGAAAGAAGAATTGAAGCGCAAGGAAGACAACAAGAAAAAAGAACAAAGAAGGAAAGGTGCGCCTCGGAGAAAGAAAGACAAGCCAACATCTAATGATAAGGAGAGTGACAATGCTGAGTCAGCATCATCTGATGACGATGAGCTGGATTTTCAAGAAGATGATTCGGATTATAGTCCTGAAGACGACCCAGATAGACCATGGTGTATCTGTAGGAAGCCTCATGGAAACAAGTAGGAAACTATAGTGAATTAATCTGTTGAGTTTCAGCAGGGTTCGAATTAGCGGGTCACAATTCGCAATTTGCGAGTTGTTTTTGAACATTTGCGAGTCGAAAATTTTATTTTTGGCATTTTTTCCTGAGTCGGTTTTTAGCAGAATGCATTGCTTTCAAACTTTTGTAGGTTTTTTTCCCATAAAAACTCCGAAATTTCTTATGAAATATCACGGAAATGGAAATTCTAAACTCGTGACCAGTGCTCTCGACGGCCGCCACTTTGTTTTCGACTTTTCGTCACGCTTTTCGTAGACAGTGTTTCCACTTTTTCGAATCAAGACTTCCTTGAAAATTTCCCAAATTTTCTTGAAAAAAACTTGCGAGTCGACTTTTCGTCACTGATTCAAACCCTGTTCAGTACACTTCAATGTGCCCTACATTGGTATATTACTCAGTTTATTGCTGGGCAATTTTCCTTTTCAAGGTGAACCTTTGTAGTTTAATATTGATTACCATATTTTCCTCTCAAGATTCATGATTTGTTGTGATGATTGTGAGGAATGGTTTCATGGAAAATGTGTGGGGGTTACGATGGAGCAAGGAAGAGTAATGGAAAAAGAAGGCATAGAGTATGTTTGTGACAAATGCAAAGGTAAATGAGAACTAGGTCTTGGTGATATTGTTGCTATGGTGACTGGTCATACTCTGCTAATGTTTGGAGCTTCAGTAGACTTTGTGGTGTCTACTTTCTATGAGTAGCAAGGTTTGCTTAGGGGCACTTGTAAACCGTGCTCAAACTAGATTTGGGATGAACAAGTAGAGTGGTTTCTACATATAATGTTTTGAATGTCTGATTGTAGAGAAAAAAGCAAAACAACTGATGGCTGAGAAAGCGAAGGAACTTTCTGAGGCCTTTAAAGCCAACTCGCGTCCTCCGGACAACACTCCAGAAGTGCAAAAGAAACCAACACAACTTCACCAAATTACACCAAGTGTAAGAGAGTAACATTATATACTTCTGACATGCTAGGATTGCTGACTCATGGACCATATTTGTGGCACTGTCATAAGTGCCTATGTGCCTTTCACTTTGCGTGGGTTCAATTCCATAATTATGTATAATTGAAAATGACTGTGCTTCTATAGTTTGACATTACCAAACCCCACATATTTTCCTCAAGCACTGTAGTCTCCAGAAAACTGGATCCCTTGAAAGACAAGTTTAGAACTGATAGAGCTATCTAGTATAGATAAAGTTTGAATTGAAAGAAATGCATTTGTTGTATAGGATGTGATGCAAGAACCAGACTTGAAAGAGAAGTCCCAGCATGCCACAGTGCCTTCAGAAGAAATGAAAAAGAGAAAAGTAAAAGAAGAGACGGGATTTCGAATTCCTAAGAAAGTTCGAACTACTCCTACGCCTGTCTCGCATGTTCATCATGTGCAAGCAGGCAAGAAATGTATCGGGCAAGGTTGTCCCAGGTTGGCGTTTGAGGGCGCGGTGTATTGTGGTCGTAGCTGTATTGAGAGGTACAGTTGTGGTTTGATATACTTCAAATGCACACATGTTAGATCACTTGAAAGTCTGTTCCAGTGTGTGCATATCAGGGACTGCAGAGCAGGGGGGGCTGGCCCCCCAATAATTTTGCCAGTTGAAATTGTATTCTTTTAACTATACATTCCATCTGTAAGGGAAATTGAGAATTGGTAAATTGCGAATAAATTCATTCAAAGTTTGTGCAGTATTTTCATTAATTTAGTTGAATAAAGATGTTCCCAAGGTCCGTAAAAACGCTGGAAATCGCATTTCCGAGAGTCTTGATTTCAAAATTTCCCAAGAGGGAATGACCCCGGACCCCTGGACTTGCTCTCACCTTTGGCGGTCGATAGCCCCCCCCCAGTAAAAAGTATGCTCCGCGGTCCCTGCATATTGAATTGTTTTATATTAATTTTGTGTGACTTTTTTTTAGACATGTGAGTGAAGCCATAAGAATGTTGACTTCAAAGGAGCACGAGGGAAAATTACACACATCAGAAGGAAATCGTGTTTCCATGATTGAGAAGTCATCAGGTCGCCTGGTCGCAGGCATGGCCGCCCCAGTTCTCACGAACCTGACGGATTGGATCTTAAAGAATCCTTCATTTCAAGTTCTGGTGTCTGGTGAGTATGCACTGGACTGTAGAAAACTGAACTGCGATTCCATACACGTTTGCGTAAACATTTAAAAAAGAGGACAACGAATTATTCTGCGAGCGTAAATTTCTTTTTTTAGGGACGAGCCCAACGTCTAGTTCGACTGCTTCGTTTTATAACAAAGTCAGTCCAGGTTCGTGTCTTGATACAATCATTTCAAAGGAAGTCTTGGTGATAAAAAGGCTGATTGATAATCGCGTTATTTTCAAAACAGATTCAAAACAGAAGAAGGAAACAGAAAAGAAAACTGATGTTGATACCATTCGCAGTAATGTGCGACGAACGATGAAAGATATCTTAGTTGAGAGGTGAAATAAGCCAACCATATTCATGCAGTGAAATTATTCTGTTATTGATCCAGGGTTACCGCAGAATGAAACTTAAACTGTATATTCTTATCCTTTTATCAGGAAGAAGGAATCAAGCGACATTCGAATTTCAGTTGAAGGAATCTTGAAGTTGGTTGCAAAGATTGAAGATGACATGTACAGAGCTTTCAAAGATACCAGTCACAGATATAAAGCAAAGTACAGAACTTTAATGTTCAACTTGAGAGATCCTCGTAATAAGGTAGGATGCCTCCCCCTCGCATGAGCTGTCTACCTTTTGGGGCACCTTTGGGATAAAATAGATTTCCTATCCTAAGCCTTTGCATTCTCTTAGGTTTTGTACCGACGTGTGTTGACCGGAGATATCCCCCCGGAGAAATTGATCTATATGACTTCAGATGAGTTGGCTACTAAGGAACTGGCGCAGTGGCGAGAACAGGAAACCAAACACGTAAGTCTGGTTTTTTAACTGAATTGATTTTTACCGGATTCACCTATCAGTTTTGGATTGTTTTTAATTTTGTTCTTTTGGACTATTTTCAGATGATTGATATGATACGTAAAGAGGAAGAAAATACGAATAAGGCTCGCTTTATTAAGAAAACTCACAAGGTGTGATAAAACGTATCTTCCGCCCAACTTGTCTCATTCAAACTTCTTCCTTGCTAAAGCCCCATGCCATTTTGCTCATCAAGAAGACAGCCCAGACGTAGTAAAATCTCAATATATTGTTCATAGCTACTAAGAAGCTATATCAGTATTTGTTTGAGGGTACACCATGTATACATTTATTAGTGCAAAACTTTCGATCCGTTGGCCCGGACCTTCATCAGTGCAACTGATATAATAAATAAATAAATATAAAAAATACAAAAAATAAATAATAAATATATACATGGTGTACCCTCAAACAAATACTGATATTGTTGTTTTCGCCATGCAAAACTACAAGAATCTTATTACTAAGAAGTTGGCTACCAAATGGTATTATTTACTCTAATCATTTTCACTGCAATTTTTCGTCTCTTCAGGGCGAAGTGGATATGGATGATGATGAAGATTTAAGTACTTTAGAGGTCAGTTTTCAGCGTCCACAGCACACGTTTTAATCTACTAGGATCGACAACTATTATTGACGAGTTTACTTGTTCGCTCACGAATTCATTATAAGAATTCTCTGTGTGCTTTCAGACATCAAACATCAAACAGGAGGAAGAAAAAAAAGCGAAGCCAGAGGAGAAAATTGAGGTTGCTCCGATCCACGACACGACTGAAGAACATCGCGCTCATTTGTTTGATCTCAACTGCAAGATCTGCACGGGGAAAATGGCGCCTCCCGGAGAAATTACGGCGAATTCTCCTAATATGACCAGTATGCCGTAAGTAAATCACGAAAGTAGCAGCTGCTAGCTCATATAGTACAGGTTTAGTTTAGCTGCAAGTGTGAGACATTTGGAGAGAGATTAGATTTGACTACGAGTACTATTAAATCGTACTGCAAGATGTCAGCGTGCTCGCGTCTTTAACTAGGTTCTTGTAAAGTCTTGACTGTTCTTCTAATCTTGTCTTAGGATTCAAGCTGCAGCAGAAAGCTCCATTCCTTCTCCTGTTCATGATTCTTACACAGAGCCATTGTAAGAATTGCTTTGAACCTTGAATGTTTGAAAATCTTTCTCATGATAGCTGCATGTAGACCATCATCTGCTGCCGTCCAGTAATATTTAATGAAACCCAGCATAACTGAAGCTATTTGTATATCCTTGCCAGATCTCCGGATACTCGTGAAACGCCATCCGAAACGTCCTACCCAAGTGACAAAGCAAAGGAAACCGCTCCGGTGTGGAAAGGTTTTGTGATGATGCCAAGCGTTGCCAAGTTCGGCTCAAATGCGCATCTTGTATCGGGGTCTGGGGACAATCTAATCCAGGTGCTTCCCGACACGCTTCACGTGCATGGTCGTATTCCTCATAAACATGTTTGGGATTACGTCAAGCAATGCAAGACTTCATCGTCGAGGGTAAGTTGGCCCAGGAAAACTTCACTTTGCTCAAATATGTTGTGGACTGTGGAGGGAGGCGCGTACAATTTGTAGACTCGTTCATACAGGACTCTATCTATCTTTGCCGTGTCTTCTGGCTTAAATTCATTGTTTTCCCAGGAGTTATGCATCCTTCGTTTTGTTGCTTCAACGGAAGAGGAAAAGATCAGTTACGTGTCAATGTACTCGTATTTTCACAGTCGCAAACGTTGTGGTGTCATTGGAAATTGTCAGCATGGAGTAAAGGATATGTACTTAGTGCCTCTTGCTTCTCACGAACCAATTCCGTCTCAAGTATTACCTTTCACTGGACCAGGTAGCATAGCTCTATCATTTTTAGACTGTTTTTCTCACTTGTCATTCCATTGTTAACGAGCAATGTTAATCTACTCCCCAGGCCTTCAAGAACCTCGGCCTCATATGTTGCTCGGATTGATCGTAAAGAACAGAAGTGCACCGGTGAAACGATCTCGTCCCGACCGTGTTCCGAAGTCACACGAACCGCCAACAAAACGCCTGAGTGTGGACGACTCCAAGTCAAGTACCTCATCGTCCCAACTTACCCCTCAACCTACCCCTACAAAACCTAGCAACTCCCCTGTGGACGAGATTGAAGATATAGTCTTCCATTATCACAACACTCAGGGAGGCAAGCCCCAACCCGCACAGCCCGTGCAACCCATCCCTCCCATGATATCAACCTTGTTAAAAATTCAAGAACAAGAGCAAAAACTACTTGAACTGCAAAAACAATCTGAACGCCTGGAAAAAGAGCTTGCTCCAAAAATGGCGGCTGCTTCTGCGCTTGGAGGGAATTCAGCTTCTGGTCTACTTTCTAGCCGTTTGTCTGGTAGTTTAGTTGCTAACCAACAATCTGTATTACCTGTTGTTAGTTTACCTTCTGGTCTTATTCCTAGTGGATTGGTGGCAAATACTAGTACTGTAGTAGCTAATCCACAATCTGTCAGCAGCTACGCTTACTCAACAACCCAATCTACAGCAGGTGGTAATGTCCCATTTGCTTCCCTTGACGGTGCACAGAATCCCAATGCGTTTTCAGCAATGGATGTAACTTCTACCACGGCATCTGGATTCACAGGGAATTCTGGGACTCAACAAGCCTCGGAGTACTCCGAAGATGAGCCGTACGATCCCGAAGCTGACATCACTGAAGAAACGCCTTATGATCCTGAGGATTTGGAGGATGAGATAGCCCTGAGCGAAGCACCAAGCCCTGACAAGAACCCTGCTAGTACTACAGTAACCACTGAAAGTACGGTCGTGACAACAGTTGGGAATCTTGGTTTTCCAAAAGCGCTATTCGTTAATGCATTTGCAAAATCTGACAGTGTAGTTTCATCTGCCAACCAGCCTACAGTGACTCAACCCACCACAGCTCAGGAAACAACCAGCCAACAACAACATTCGATATCAAAAGAGCTAGAACAGAAAGTGCAATCTCTTTTGAAATCTGAGCATTTGAAATTACAGACTGACCTGCTTGCTAAGGCAACGAAAGAAGTATCGGCGCGTGAGCAACGATTGACCCGTGGTGAGTTGGAGCATGCGCACTCGAGCGCACCATACCACCATAGTAGGGATTATCCTGGAGAGTATCATGAAAGACGGGCCGAGGATTCTAGGTTTTATTCCTCGAGGTTTTCTTTGCGCCGCGAGGATCATCGTGAAAGACACGACAATCGCCACGAGCAGTTTCGAGATTATCGCGATGAAGACAGGCATTGGGACGAACGAAATCGTAGAGACGATTATTACGACAGAAATCGCCACGATAGATCGCGCGATCGTTGGCGACGATAATGTAACATTTTAGGTTGTGCTGTTTATCTAGTTTTCGTTACCTACATAGCTGGGTTTTATTGAGCAATATTGGGCGTCAGCAGGTAGTGGTCACATTGAGGTCAGTCACCGTGAGAAAGTGATCTTTAGTGTAGTGAAGAACACATAAACAAGCCAAATTTACTACTGTTCCTATCCAAATCCTGAATTGGACCACCACTCGCTGTTCCATGGAGCTTGCTGGAACTCATCTATGCCCGCATTTTCCCAGAAAAATATCCATCGCGGTTTAACAACTGTAGTGAACAACCAACTTTACTATTGTTTTAGTTCACGGAAACTTGAAATAAAACGGTAGTGTAATTTCATAACTACCTTTAGTTTCTTCTGTGTTTCCATAAGGGCTGCATGCCACTGTTGCGTTTTTCACGCATGTTCCGGCCATTTAAAAGGCTAAACCTCAAACATTCTGTTTCAAGGGGAAAGTAGCACTTACACAAGTTTTTGGCCCTCGTTGAAACTAAATAGAAGAAACACTCAACTGAGCTCGTTACTCCGCAATAGAACGATGCAAATTGTAAAAAGCTTTTAATATAACGCATTTTAAAGGACTTAAAAAGACACTTGCTCTTTCTAACACAGATTGCAAAAGTAAACTTTGTAGTACTTATTGAGTTAAGGTTCATTTTGCCGGGTGCAATTTCACCTAACTTGGCTAGTAGTTATAATAAATATGGTTACAATCGTTTGACCTCGTTTTGAATATTCTCACAGGAACAGAAGTAAATTTTCGAATGCAAGTCGCACCGTAAGGTGTTTTGGGAACAATGTATTTCCAGTTACAAACTAGCATTCTAGCTCCCTCTATTTAACGCACTGATTAGCACTAATTAACATTCTAATTAGTTTAATTGGGGCAAAATGTCAAGATTTTGCTTCACGCTGGCTAGTATGTCAAAATGTGCAAAGATCACTGTTTAACTATTTAAATCTACTGGTATGACTAATAAATAAAGTAGCTATGGTTTGTATTGTGTTTTGGCACGAATAAGTGTGCTTGTTTTCGTCCAAAACACGCGTTGTTGGGTATGACAACCACTGCATGAAGAACAATAGATCTTTACATTTGAATACCATAAATATGAAAAATTACGAACATTTAATATGTGAATGCATAATGCTAAATGAATATCAAGTACATCGACTGTCAAATACAATGTCGATACATAGACCTTAGGTGTCGATAATTAATTTCTAAATATATTTGTAATACAGTCAATTAGAATTTATAATATTTGTGTAGATGACTTGCAATGCCTAATGCTCCACCAATACCAAACCGAACAAAGTTGTCTCCAACTAATGGTCCCATTGCGAATAAATTCTTTACTCGTTTAGATTCGTAAGTGTATGGGTTGATATCGATTGGGTTATGACGACAATCAACGTCTTGCTCGGGGTCGACACCAAGTGGCGGGAGGTCTCGGAGGAATGATAGTTCAGGACGTGAACCAATCAGGATAAAGACATTAGAGACTGACAGGGATTGATATTTCCCATCATGCAACTTCAATCGACAATCTTTGTTTTTAGAAATTGATTGAAGTTGGCATCTGAAAAAAGCTTGGTATAAACAGCTTCCTTGAGAATTGCAGAGAGGATGAGACATCATATCCTTGACTTTTGCATAGTCATGGTACACCTGTGTCGGCATCTTGTTCAAAACAAGTTCCTCGTCATTAAGATCATGGCGCAACACGTGAATGACAGGTATCTCATGCGCGACAAGTTCTAAGACAACATCTGCAGCACTTAATCCATCTCCAACGACCAACACCGGTTTGGGAATTTTCTTACCTGTCATTTCATCAGCTTTTGTTAGCTGAGTTACTTTTCTGACATGATGGTGCACAAATGGTAGACCCTCACCCTCAATGCCGAGCTTTTTAGGTTTTGACAATCCACTGGCTAGCACAACATTCTCAGCAAAGACTCGAAATGATTTCTTACACGAAGAAAATCTACATTTCACTTTTCTAGTGCCACAAATTTCCCATACATTGTCTTTACGCTTTACTGATGAAATTGTAACATTATTCTCAAAGTTCTTTTCCAAACCATTTTTACTGACATAGCTTTCATAGTACTCTGCAACATGGGACGTAGAGGCGCGGTCATAGGGATTCCCCTCGGCTACAACATGATTTGCTGCAAGTTGACAACAAGATGATGCTTGCTCAATTTCCTTCTGATGCTGTTTAAGCCATGCATTAAAAGACCAGCCAGGCAAATCAAGCCAGTTATTAAGGCTCACAGTAAGCTGGGATCCTTGCATCAAATGCCAACTTCCACCCGACCGACCACGCCCAACAACAAGATGGTGTATTCGTCCATCTCGACGATTATGCCAGGTTAGGGTGGACTTCTCGTACAAACCAGTGTCTGCATTCGGCTGGTTTAGATGATCAAATAGTAATGCAACGGGATTGTTTGACCTCCCTTGCAAACCTTCACTTAGATATTCCAGATCCTAGCAAGATTGAAATGAATTGACTCAGAAAAAATCAAATTCATTGCACTCTTCTCAAAGCAATTCAAGAAAGAATACTCAAACCTGTTCAAGAATGGATACATCCATTTTTCGTTTACATTTGTCATAAAGGAGACTTTCGTCAGGTTGTGGAGATGATGGAACCTTGCCATTGAAATAAGGAAAATTTCCTGACAATATATTGGACAGAGAAATTCCAGATGGTCCATTACCTTAAAAATCCATAGATTCACTTATGCAAACAAAATATAACGTCAATAAGAACATTCTAATTGGTCGCATAGTGTTGCATCTTTGTTCTAAAAGTCCAAAGGAATATTCAATTGCTGCAATTAGAAGTTGGTCATGGATGGGATGTCGTCCGCAATATTGTTTCATGCACTTCGACTAAAATTTGGTCTTTATTGCATAAATAAACGTTCACACGAAATAAAGGCATTTTCTGCCTCACCACCTGCAGTTTGGAATGCGGCGTCGCATGTCAAGTTGACGCTTTTTCAAGGAAAAATTTTGTGAAAGGAACCAATGATTTCAACGCCATATCTACATATTGACAAAGTATTTAACGGTGCGATTCTGTGAGAATTAGGTTCATGCAGAGTATATCTTTAAAAGAATCATTTTTACCAATGATGACAACAGGATATAGCGTTTCTTGTGAACTGTTCATTCTCCAATCTCAACGGGGCTAGATGAAAAAATATTGATCGAAAGTCATACAACTGTTTACAAAGTATTAAAATCGGTATATATAAATTTGAAAGATCCAACAATCTACTAAAGATCTTTACTCGGCACTCCACAGCATTTACTTGTATTTCAAAATTTTACTTGACTGCATTTATGAAGATTGCATATAAACTTATCTGGGCTTTACAGTTTTTTTGTGACATTTACCCTACACATCCTTTGCAGACAATAGTAAGAACGCCCATACTTACCAAAAACTTGTAGAATTTACTGTCAACAAATGCAGCGACTTTCAGAATATCAATTAAATGACAAATATTTAGAAAATGATAGAATTTAAATACCATAAAAAAAGTGCACACGTATGAGAAAAGCAAATTAATGTTTTCTCGTTTCTGCAAAGTTCGAATCAACAAATAAACGAGCGAAGATCAACTGAAATTAAATGCATGCTTCGCTGTAGAAAGGATGACAATATAAGTGTGTTATGTAATTCCCCGTACTAATGACATATAAAAGAATTATGTATGCATTCGATTCAAACGTGCAATTTATTCGCTGCATGCATGTAAGTAGCAGACGTACTTCCGGAACAGCACGTGCACCATTGCATGGCAAACACGTGAGCTTCTATATATCCTGAACTGACGTCATAGTATAGAGAAGCTTAGTGAAAGGATTGTGCAATGATTAACCTATCAGAACCATAGCTTTCATGTAAGGAGGATTTGGAGCAGCCAGCTGCCTTGAGATTTCATCTTAGATAAACTAAGAAAAAAACTTGCAAAACGTTGGCATTTCATGCCTCCCTTTACGAAACTTTTTTGAAAAAGGCTATAGTCGGCCAAATTGTCCCAAACTTGCCGCAGACATTTAAAATCGATATTCGCACAAAAAACTCATTTTCAGGTCATAAAAATATGCTCACCACTGCCACGTGGTTTACCATTGTCACTGGGTAAGCCATGGGTAAAGAATGATTTACATATGGCTTACTGGGTTAAGAAATTGGTCGAGACTGGCATTGCAAGAAAAAACATGTCTCAAGTGTACTACAATTTTCCGCGTCCGCAACTTCGCTGTGTTTTGCTTTACGGTATCCGTTTCCGCGTTACGTAAACTTGAGCCTTGCTGCTTACTGGTCAGTGCAATGGGGAAAAACGTAGTGTAAGATCTTGCAAATAGTTGTATGTGGCTTTACAGTTTGTACCATGCAAAAAGCATGTGGTATCATTCACTGAAAACAAGACAAACTGTGAAGCATATAAACACAAGGAATAGCAATGGCCTTGCGGTCGCCTTGGAGTATCTCGATAAAAAAATTGAAGTGCAATGTCTCTCGGTATAAGTTAATTGTAACCTACATGTTGTTAATTAGCCATGGCATCCTCGTTAATTAATGATCATTAAATTTTTAGCGAGAAGCAAGTCCATTAGTGCTTGATGAAGGCAGTAGTGTGGTATTTGTTTCTCCCCAAGAAGCCTGTTTGATGGTAATTGCAGTGACTCCTTCGGCAAAAGGAAGATCGACTTTTGAATTTCGTGCATGGGAAGTAACAAGTGGTTCAGCAATCTTTGCTCAGCGAGATATCATTGTTAAGGACCTAAGTGGTTCTGCCAGCAATGAAGGAAAATCAAAGTGAGTAAGAGAACGATTGGGCATGCCTTGCTAATTGGCTTCTTTGACTGGCAAAACTATTCATGTATCGACTATCATCTTTGTATTAGTATATATAACCAGACTGAGACGTCACAAGATCAACTCTTATTATGATACGTGGCATAACTACTTTAGTCTTTTTGTCTACTAAAACCTTTCATTTAAATGATTATATAGGTCATCATTTTGTTAATCAACTTGCTAGCCACTTCATGAATGTTTGTTATAGAGCATTATTGACATTGTCTGAAGTCGTTCAGATCAGCAACCAATCAGGAATGAGATCTGATGGTCTTGGAAGTGTCTTTGCTTATGCTTTGGGGATTAGTTGTGTGTTTGTTTGGAAATCAACAAAAGTGAGTTTTGTAATGCTTGGAGTGCTGTTCCTTTATGGAAGCTTTTGCATCACTCATTATTGTTTCATACCATACATTTTATATAGATAGAAAATGGTGGCATAAGCTGTGAATTCGTTTTTCAAACTAGTTCCTCGATGCCAGCAATGGACGTTTTATTTATGCAGCCTTTAAAAGGTGAGATAGAAGCAACTATACTTTCTCTGTTAATGTTTCACTGAGCACAAAGTTTGCTATACTGCTATACTGGTAATCTTTTACTTTTAGAACAATTTCCACAGCTGTTAGTAGGAGAAAGTGGTGGGATACGAGTATGGAAAGAAAATGAGAGTATGACAAAACTATAGAACTATTAGATAAAAATACCGGGACCTTACCCTGATGAATAAGAGATCATCTGGTTGAGTTAGATAACCTGGGGGTTGATCGGGCACATTGCCATCTAATTAATGTTCATTATGCAGTTTTATGATTTGTTATTATGTTGATTATTTTTTGTTTAGAAATGAAGATGGATTATGAAGAAAAACGATGGTTTGAAGATAATTTTTATTCTGTTCAATCTTTTGATGCAGGGACAACCCTTACTACTTGCCAAGGTATCAAATGAGATGCAGCTCAAAAATCATTTTTTAAGTAAAATTTATTAATTATTAGCAAAGTAAAGTAATAACTTTCTCCTTTCTTCAGATTTTCAACGCATCCATAATGGAGCGTGTGTGTTTTCCAATAATGTGGGAAATTTATATATTTTCACGTCATCTCGAATTATCAATCTCAGATTGCCCATATCTTCTGGGGGTCATGGTTTGTTTGCTGTGGAAAATGTTGATGAAAAGTGCTCAAAAGGTCTGTATTTGGTAACAATTTAAATCCTTGGTGTTAGCCTAGCATCAAGTGCCTCCTCTCCTTGACAAGTAAAATCATCTGGCAACAAACAGAGTGAAAGAAATCAAAGAACTTTTGGGTGCATTTTTTATCAATAATGACGGTTCAATAGTACTGTAAACTGCTTTTCACTTAATGCAATAACTTTGATGTTTTTATGTGATCTCTTTCAGTGACCTTGGCAGTTGTGGACAAAGGTCATACAATCAATCTCTACCAATTAGAAAACATTAACAGAATTTCCAGTCAAGATTATGTTCTCATTCCTAACCACGCTTTGTTTTCTACCCAGTCGCTTGGTGCAATCGCATTTCTAAGCAGAGCATCTTTGATGACCTGTTCCTCATCAAGCCGAACGCTATCTTTGTGGGTTGGAGTGTAGATAAAGGTTGCATTATTGCAACTCAAATCCTGTGATTCTAGACACTAAATGTATATATGTTGACTGGCAATCATGCATGTGCCCAATTTGTACATTTTCCACTGACTAATGCCTGTCGATTTTAATCATTCAATTACAATATCAACCAATCAGAATTCAGAATTGAACGGGAAAGAAAACGAAAGTGACTTAGGCTTAGCAACTAGTTCCTTGGCAACGTGGTAACAAAACGTGGGCGCGTCTAAGCCTAAAATTTGTGCACTCCCCTGTCCTTCTAAATTCTCCAATTCCAAATACCCCCTGGTTTACAAATGGCGGATTATTATTGGTGTTTATTGCAAGTTTATTGTTAGTTGTATTTTAGTTAGAAATTTAGTTATATTAATCAATATATTTATTTAAACACAATGCAAACGAACGATATTCTTAATACGATCAAGCGATTTGATGCGTATCCAAAAACTCTCGAAGATTTTCGAGTAAAAACACTAGGCGGTGGAGCAGGTTAGTTTTGTTTTTCTCATGTTATCTAGTCTTGTAGCAAGCGTTTAATGAAGCAGCCTTTTGTAGCTGTATTTTGTGGTTGCTAAATAACTACAGGCTTTTTGATACATTCGTTCTGTTGATTAGAATTTGTTATTCTTTCTAATGAACTGATTAAAAATGTCTAAATGAACTGTTTGGAATCCCACGTCTGTAATTAGTGCCCCGATACGTGGCCAATATTTGCTAATTAGAACAAGTTAGAGTCAATGAGTCAGAAGATGTCTGAAAAGATCCCCCAGAAATATGAAATAGGACCTGAAAATAAAATACTAAAATGCTGAAAGTTTCTATTTTTTGCTGTTTCTAGTTACGGTTGTTAGTGGTTTATTGATGCTTTTACTCTTTGTTTCGGAGTTGAGCTACTATTTATCAGTTGACGTAAGTCTATCCTGAAGTCGACATGGTGTTTCTAACTCTCTGAGGGGCTATGTGCTCTAATGGATGGGATGATAATTTTTGTTTTAGGTGTCCCCTGAACTATTCGTGGACACAGCAAGAGATCAAAAAACGAGAATCAACATGGCAGTATATTTTCCAAAGCTGCCTTGCGTTTGTGAGTAATTTGCTGTTTATAAAATAGCTGATCAATGCCAAACCCAATGTTAAAACGTGCTGTGACTGAAGCATATATCACTCCAGTCTCCAGAAAACTTCCAAACGTTGGTGGGTTATGTCAAAATATTGATGTTTTACGTTTTTTCGTGCTAGATATAAGTATTGATGCAATGGATGTCTCTGGTGAACAGCAAGTATGTATAGCTATAATGACTATTGAGATATCACCAGAATTGCTTGTTTACTCTGCCTAACACTAGATGTTTTCTAATGACAAATGATTAAATTCTTGCTAATTACAGATTGATGTTGATCACAGTGTCTTCAAGAAAAGAATGAACGAACATGGCAGCCCAATTGATAATCATGAAGGGGAGAAAGAAGGTGATTATGCTTGATTGATACCCAAACTTCCATGGGACTGACTAAACTATATAAGCTTTTTATGTCACTTTACTTTCTTATAGGTTTAGGGGATAAGAGTGAGGAAGCCAAAGAAATTTTGAAAGTAATTTTAACTCAGTATTCAACTCAGTAACTTGTGGTAGTTGCCTACAGTTGTCTTCATACTTTATTTCTACAGCTTGAAAAAGATCGTTGTGAAAGTTGTTATGGAGCCGAGACGATTGATAGACCGTAAGTATTTTGGTTTTAGCAATGCAGCACAGATTTTAGGAATAAGTTCTTAGCTTTAACTTTTCACAGGTGTTGCAACACTTGCGCTGAGGTCCAAGATGCATATCGCAAGAAAGGATGGGCTCTGAAAGATGTTGATTCAATTGCTCAGGTAAAATGGCAAAAATGTAGGTTTAGTTTAAAGTGGAATTGGATGATAGCAGTTGATTGTCAACTTGCAGTTATCATGAAAAAACATTATGTTGTGTTTCATGCCCCAGGGGCATTTTTGTTCATTATAGTGTTCTCGCGAAGGCTGGAAGGATAAATTGGAATCCCAAAAGAATGAGGGATGTGAAGTTCATGGGTATTTGGAAGTTACTAAGGTAAGAATTAACTTGCTCATTTGTAGGACAAACAAGTTCTCCTTGACAGCAGTTGCTTTCTCTTTTTTAGGTGGCAGGAAATTTTCACTTTGCTCCTGGCAAAAGTTTTCAACAACAGCATGTTCATGGTAAATTTAAAGTCATTACTGCTGGATTATTGTGTGATATTAACATCTGCCAAAACAACAAAATCACTCAATTTTTAAATCTGGAGACTATTAAATTATATTATTTGTTTCTAATTATACTTTTAGTTGCACTGTTAAAGCTTAAAAAATCCAATATTATCACCATAAATAGTAAGTGTTGACAAATTAAAAATCTCAAACTTAAATGACTTCAAAGTTGAATACAAACATTTGAATTTAAAGATAAATTTGCACTTGCACGTAAATGGAAATTGACATTTACATATAAAACTAGCAACTGTGAAAGGCTTTGCCTATATGGTTAAATAAAATCACCTGGCCTAGTTAATTAACAAAGTAATAAAATTTAATGATTAATCAAGCCTAAACTAACGTCATTGTTTGTCTGAGGTCTGAAATGCACAACTGTTTCTTTAATTGGATGGTATTGTTAATTTTTCTAGTGCATGATCTTCAACCATTTGCTGGCAAACAGGTAGAATATTTTTATGTTTGTAATTCTACCTTCACTTCACTTTAAATTATCAAAACATTAAGCTAATTAAGCTTATAAACTTTGGTATTTTTGAATAGTTCAATCTGACCCATCACATAAAGCATCTGTCTTTTGGTGAAAAATATCCTGGGATTAAAAATCCTTTGGATGATACTGTTGTTATTTCTGATAAAGGTAAAATAACAGACAAAAATAAATTTTACTCATCATAGTTGCACCTTTACAATGTTGGCTAATACAGTTGTCATGAATGCCTTATTGTGATACACATGAATAACCTAGTTACTCGCTTTATTAGGTGGTAGTATGTATCAATATTTTGTAAAGATTGTTCCTACTGTCTACAAAAAATTAAATGGCGAGGTAAAACATGATATAAATTTATCCACTGCTTCTCAAAGACTGGTTGAAGACGTGTGCAATAAATGTGGCCGTTTTTGACAGACATTTCTGTTGTCTTAAGGTTTTGCGTACAAATCAATTTAGTGTGACGAAACATCGTCGAACAGTGAAGCAAGTTACTGGAGCAAATGGTCTACCAGGTATTCATGAACACAGTATTAAACTTTGATTGCATCACTGACTGGCTATACTAGTAAAACTGGGACTGCAGATTTTCTGTAATCATGTGGGTGTATCAGTGTCTATGATTGTAGGTGTCTTTGTGTTGTATGAATTTTCTCCAATGATGGTTCAATACACAGAAAAAAGAAGGTACAACTTATAATATTGAGTAGCAATTGATGGTCACATGCATATTTAGTCTCAGAGAAGATTGCTATAAGACACAGCATAAAGTCTCAACATTACTTTTTTACAGATCATTCATGCATTTTCTTACTGGTGTGTGTGCCATTATTGGTGGTGTATTTACTGGTAAGTTTCTCCTTTTTTAGTTTCATATTAGGTGGCAAATACCACACTCAGATGAGGAAAAGTAAAACATGTGACTGTTGTAGATGTACCTTCCTTCTCAATCGAGGAGTTCAGAGTCTCAGATAGTCTAAAGCCCAGTTTACACTATACCGGATTGCTATCGGAGCGGGTCAAATTTTGCAGCTAGTTTTGCCCTTTAAAGATTTTTAATACTTATGACACAAAGAAATATACAAGATCTTTCAGCCTGGATAACATTTATCGGTGATTCGTTTGCTGTTTAGGAGTAATCTCCTAAACAGCAAACGAAGATGTCGCGACAAGTGAATCCAGTATAGTGTAAACGGGGCCTAATTCAGTAGTTAACTGCAGCTGTCTTTTTTGTTTGCAGTTGCTGGTCTTGTGGATTCCCTAATTTATCATTCTTCAAAAGTGTTGAAAGAAAAGGTTGAGCTTGGCAAAGCTGGATGATGCAGTAGCCCAAAGTTTGAATATGAAATACAGGTTGCTTCATCCTTTAGATTAAGCCAGACATATTTTAAGACAGCAAAGCTATTAATTTAATCTTACACACTACAAGAATGTACATTTTATATCCTTTTATTCAAAGAATAAATTTGCCCCATTGTACTTCTTTCATTCAATTGGCTATTGTTCAAGGTTGTTCAAGTGAAGATGTTATTCTATGTATGTCATCATTCACAAGATATTTTAGATAGTGGTAGCAAAATTTGTTTATAGAACATCATTCTTAAGAATATCAATTTCAAACAGTCAGTTACTCCATGGTGGCCAAAGGTAGAAGTGCTGTCCTCAATTCCTGAAATAAACTGGAGTCATCTTTGCAATGCTTTATCCATTCCTTAATATCTTGAGGCCAACATGAGTTTAATACAAGCTCTTTCACCAAAGGGATAGTTTTAGTGCACGCAACCAAATTTTGCACAGATAAAAACCACAGTTCCGATGTACTTTCCCAATCTATAATACAACCTTCTTCTGTAAATAGTGACAAATGCACTTCTTTAAGCAAGCAAATGCAACGCGAAATAAATTCCTTAGTGTATTCCAACTGCACCTCTTCTGACTGAAATCGATGTCTGAATACAATCAGCCCTACCAAGACAATATGAGCAGTGAGGGTTGAACAAGACAGTTTTGGAATTGACACCATAATACAATCTAATATTTCTTGAAACGCTTGGCTTGTTTTCACTAGCATAACTTGTAACACAGAAAAATTCAGAAAGATGTTGCACAGGGTGATTAAATGGGATGGACAGTCTGCAGTTTTTTGTCCTTTCCAAAGTTGTTTGAATAATTCTGCAAGCAAAACATGGCATTCCTCTTTGATAAGGATGGTACAAAATGATTCGTCTGCTGAAAGGTGGCACAATGGTGGTAGAAGATAGAGGAGGATTTTGTATGATGTAGAGTCATCAGCCGGCAGAATACCTTTCCTGGGTGAGGTGACAAGAATATCATTCTGATCCAACTTTGCCCATTTTAAAAGAACTGGTAAAACCTTTGTAATTTTATCACTCAATGCACTTGTCTCTTCCGATAACCAGACACAAAGCACACGAACAGTTGCTGTGACGATTGGCCTTTCAACACACTGCTTTTGGTCTCCAATTGAACTAGTTTGGATAAGAAACTGGATGACACAGTCAAATGTCTCAGTAAGTAAGGAATGTATTTTCAAGATAACCTCAACGCTGAACTGTTCCTTGTCACAAATTAAAAATTCAATTGTTTTTTCAATAATTATATAGCAAGAGGCTAGGATGTCTGGACTTGAATCTGCTTGGCCACTCTCAAGGATTAGCCTTACCTCAGTTTTAATGATACTCAATGTAAGGAGTAGAAATTTACAACTAGACATATCTAACACAGAATCCTGTTTCAAGTCAACTGTCCAACTGAAACCAAACTGATCAACCATGACCCTTGTAAGCTCAATTGCAGTGTACTTGTATTCAACTTGACATCTTGACTGTAGGATCTCATTAATGCCAGTTTTAATTTCGTCCTTCCATGCAGGGGGAAATTCCTTGTTAGTGACACTACTTTGCACCACAGACAAGCTCGTTAGAATCGTTAGCAATTTATCACAAGTAGAAAACTTTAAGAGCTCCTGGCTTCTGGCAAATTGGTTTGAATAGATCAACAGAATTTCCAAGAATTCAGAAGAGTTTTGTGACCATGCTTCCTGAGGCATATAGAATAGAACACCTTTCACAATTTCAAACAACCGGTCAGACACAGGGTCTTGAACAATTGCCTTGCAAATTGGAGAGATAATGTCTGACTTCAAAAGGTAATCACAGCCCTCTGCTTTTCTAGAGAAGACTAAGAGAATAGTGATGCAGTCATCAACCATATGAGAACACTCGTCATCTTTAACGGGTTTATGCATAGAAATTTTAGCAATTTCAGCAATAGAACTTAAATTTGCAACAACCAAAGGATGATACAGTAAGTCGTGTTCAGTGAAACTGCTTAAGATGTTGAGAACAAGTGATTTATAGATAAACTTGGAGCAGCCTTCAGGAGTGTTGGCACTGTTGAAAAGACGGATCAAAAAGTTCAGATCGATTGCTTTCCATAATTCCTGTGAGTCCACCACCAGTGTCTGGTCAGTCTTCATCAAATAAGCAAACATCAACAAAGAAGCCAGTTTTTCATTGTCACTCGCAGCACTTTGTAAACGATAAAGACATGCATCCAATTTTTCCTTGCTATTCTTTGATTTTTCCCCATTTGACATTTTTAGACAATTTTTGGCGAGTATCACGTCGTTTCTGAACTTTTCTGCAGTTGCAATAAGGTAATTGAAGAATGTTCCTCAGATTTTGACGTTGGTTTCAACTGTATCCTTTGGACTAATCAAAACCGGTCAAATCATCATAGGACAACTTTTATACGATCTTAACATGAAAAATTGACAATTGCAAATAATTGAGAATTTTAAAGTGTTACTTTGGAATGTCCTAAAGTAAATTGTCTTCTATTTTTCTTGATTCGTGGTACAATGAATTTGGTATTGGTATAAGTTACCTTACGCATGTATGAAACTGCTCATCATGCCAAGCATGCAGGGTCCAGGGGTGGAAGGGTCGGGAATCTAACCCAACAACCTGGAGACCTGACCTCAATTACTGCATTACAGGACAACTTATCTGGAGATATATACACCAATATAGATAAATTATTGAATACACACAGTCATTAATATACTTAGTATTTATACAACAAATCGAATCATTTCTTTTTTATACTGTAAAGCTGGTTGTGTTTAGATAGTGAGGAACAGGCCTACCATGGTCCCAACAGGCCTTCCTTTTTTTTTTTTACGCGGGAAACGGAATAATTGCCGTAAAAACCCTCGGGTTTGTCTCAGTAAGCAATGTCATGCACTGGTGAATAGATATTGAAGTTGTAAAAGTCACTCGAAAAGTAGCTTTAATGGTTTGGTTTTATTTTTTGTTGAATTGAGTTGAAAGTCTTATAAGACCAAGAAAGAATCAAGAATATTAATTTTGAATACATGTTTTGTTTTTTTACCATCATCGCTTACTGAAACATACCAACCTAATTAGCTTACTTCAATCATTAATTGAAACTTTATTTTCTTAATTAGTTGCACGCTATATTTCCATGAAAAGATTTCGATAGAAGATTGCATTTATTTACATCGGAATAATTTATACAATAATCGCTTATTATAATAACTAAAAGTCCCTTCTAAATCATAAAAAAATCCCGTATCTTTTCAAAAAAAAACAAAATACCGGTTTTTTGCTTTTAAAATTTTTTTTCATACTTTTTTGACTCGCGCTTTTAATTTCATTTTTTGTGGCCTGCGCAACCGTTAATCGCATTCCGGATTTTTTTTTGCACAACTTTTTGGTCAATCAATCATTCCGAATTATCATTTTTGCGCAAGAGTTGCCGTTTGTGCATTTTTTCTCGTTTTTTTTTCATTTTAATTTGTGTTTTTGCCGGTTTATTTATTTATTTTTCAAAGTCAAGGAATTTAGTCCTGGTGGTGTCCTAAAAACCGGGACAGCAGAGCATACTACAGATCAGACCAATCACAATAGCGCAGTGAGTTTTAAAGCACAATGTCGTACACAGAGCCCACGATTCTTTCAACACCAGGCTTTGAGCACAAGATCATATTCCACCTTGCTCTGCGGTCCTGATTGCTTAATAAAAATTAACCTAAGCTGAATTATATTTATTTTCATGAACATTTCTGAATTATACCTCAGCCACGCTCTTTCGATGACGACACCTGAAACCTATAGTACCCGCATGCAACCTAATAGGG
>JAODVM010077655.1:0-17100 GCA_025400095.1 Phenganax marumi | reverse complement strand
GTTGTAAAAGATATGCAACAATAAAACTTTGATGTTATATGCTGACTGTGATCAAATTCTCAATCGTGTTAATGTTACGGTTAGCGCGTTTAAAAAAAGAATCTATGGCGCTTATGTATAAATTCTTAAATTGGCACCGCGGCGCTTATTCGACAGCGGCGCTTATTAAATTATTTTTGGTAGACGTGCGGCGCTTATTTGACAGCGGCGCTTATTCGAGTAGCGGCGCTTAATCGATCATTTACGGTAACGGTCGAGAAAATACTTTGTCTTCAAACTCATTTAGAAAAATTCGTGAACAGTGATTAAGGCGGTTTTAGTCGGGTAGCGCATAGCTTCAATCCACTGACTTGTATATATCAGTATATGCAGATCAAAGATTTAATCCAGCTATTTTGCCAATGGACTTATCTGTCTACTCACTCAATCACATACGCTGAAAGGAAAAATCGCAGCAAAAATTGCGCGTGCAAATTGGCCTGAAGAATTGCTGCAGACAGATCTGAACTTGTTTGAAGAACTAGCCTTGCGTAGCTCGCTTGGGAAGCTGTTCCAAAGGACCACACCGCTATAACTAAAACTGCTCTTCAGGGAGTTGGGAGGATTTGAGGAACAGCCGATTTGCCTACGGTGTCTCTCAGCACATACATCATCGCGATATCAAAATTAAACTCAATTTCGTTTTCCTTAAACAAAATGACCGACTGATCTTTACATTAGTCTGGTAAAGTTTTCAAACCCTTGCTTTAACAAAATATATCGTAAATTGAAGAATGAAGTATTTTTCGAAGAAGTCAGATTTCTCCGAAGAACCCACACTCGTGTAATTGGAGTACTTCCCACCGTTCCAGAGCGTCCGAGCTCGTTATTTTTTTATTTGTTTACTCCAAAACATCTTTAAAAACGGTAGCCATTCATTAAAAATGATTTCCAAGGGGGCATTGGCATGCATAATAGAAAATCTAACCTAATTCACAGTACATAATACATTCACAAAATCACACCACAATAATTGCAAAATTAGGATATAATTTTCATGAAGTAAAATATGATTCATATATTGAGTACATCTTTAAATTACTCAATACTTAACTCTTATGTTTTCACGGCATTTGGTATACTATTCCACGAAACTGCCCCAGAATAGCTTATATTCCTTTTTATAAAATTTGTGCATCGCTTCGGAGTTTGACAGTTAACATCGGTGCTTCTTAAATCATGAAATGAATTTTTTACTCTTTCAAATATGTTGGTTTTTGGCTCATTCACACACTTATTTCTGACTTTCTACATAAATATTGCCTTGTTTTTTTTCCATTCCACGAACCAGCAGTTGCTAACCAAGTTCAATAAATACTTCACTCGTTCTTATTTTGTAAGATTAGCCCGTTATGACCCTGTTTTACAATTTTTGTAACTTTTCGATTAGATAATGGACAATATGCATTATAATCTGAAGTTTGGTTTCGGTAGAGCCATAGTAAAATTGCAAACTGCTGTAGCAAAATATTGTCAAGAGCAGAAAATATAGTCCTGCGAAGTTTGCAAATTTTGTATACTTTTGTATTACGTGCGGAAATTGGTTACCATTTTTGATCCGCAAATGGTAGCAATTTCCGCTTACAATACAAAAATATACGAATGCAGAAAACTTCGCAGGGCTATATTCTCCACGTATTTCAATGTTTCGCGACCGAACTTTGCAGTTTCACTAAATTTATGATGCTCTTTCTAGCTATTGTAACGGATTCGCTGCTTTTTGTCTTATTCAAAATTTAGTGTATAAGGCAAATTGCCATAAATGCAATTGTCCCACACAAGGCTACAATCGTGGCTGCATTAGTCAAAATAGGGCAAAATTAGAGCATTATAAACATACAGTAGGGTTGACATTGGTAGGTAGGCCTTCGTACATCTCATTAAATGATTTTTACTAGCGCACTTTCTTATTTTTCCCAAGGGTCTTCATGATTACATGACTTTTACCAGGGCACTGTCGTATTTTTCCAAAGGGTCGGCACTGACCATACATGATTATTACCTGCGCATGTTTTTATTTTCGGTCACTCGCATTTTAATACCTGCATCCCTAGTTTCAAACAAAACAACACAGATATTATATCAATATGGCCCAACATTATTAATAGTTTTTACACAAAGGTATTTTTGAAAAAGCGAAAGAGCGGATCTTATCGCCTTTGACCGGGAAGCGGAAGTGACGATGCTGACGCAATGTCGCAAGTGTTCCCACCACTCCCACGCAGGACACTCGGATCTAACCTTTGTGCCTTTTAGCAGTTAGCACTCTGAACGCTGAAGACATGCAATGACACCAAATACGTAAGATTATAGCGTTTTCCAATTGTAAAACTCCAGCTGGTTAAAGAGAAAATGTCCAAGAGCACTAGATCACGCTTTATCATGTTTTAATAATGACGATGAAATAAAAGTAAACTCTCCGCGATCTGATTGGTTGCGTTGCAATGAAATAAACATGGCGCACACATTTGCATATTTCGAAACAAATGGAGAGCGAAGATCGTATTTTCTAGCAGGAAAGAATACGATATAATGGTGTCGTTAAAAAAGAAATCTTTCGATCTCCCGACTGATGCACACACAGAAATGGATTTTTTCTCCACCGATTCGGACTCTGACGAGTCGCCGAAATTTTATCGACACCGAAAGCTAACAGCCGAGCGAATGAGAGCAAAGGTACAGTAAAAAATAATACAAACGGCAAAAGCATATTGAGGACAGGTTTGGCCTCTTTAGGCGAACACTTGGTCTCAACAGTAACTATCCTAAAAATGTATACTTCTCATTTCTGTCATCACTGTATGTTCATGCTCCAGCATATTCAAAAGCATTCATTCAACTTGCGTGCAACAAAGAGCAGCTAAACACTATGTTGAGACGCAGATTTTAACAGATTCGTGAACAATACAGTGGTAATAATCTTTACTGTATTCAAAGTATTACTGGCATATTTCAACCCAAATCTACAAGGCAATTCAAAACGTTTCGCAATTTAAAAGTAAAAAAAAATCATGTTCTTAATATTTGATCCCAATTTTCCGCAGTAAATTTATTAAGGTAACACATAACGTTTAAATGTCTGTAAGCTGTGACTATATATGGCAGGAGCTGAGTTTCAGTTTGGCTATCTATGAGAAAGACATCAAAACATAACAATTTACAATACTGTCTACATAAATTTGGGCACTGACCTAGTTGGGCTACATGGCTTGGTAAATCTACACATAGGGGTTATTTATAACGGAGTCAGATGTTTTTATGAGGAAAAATCGATCTTTATACCTTATATATTAACAATGAAGAATCGGCTTTGAATTATATACTATCTGAAATGGCTTGTTGCAGAAAAGTCGACAATGGGGGCGAATGTGCGAAAATTTGTCGCCGGAAAACTTGTGGCTAGCTTAGCGACGTAGAAACGGCCGTTTCATGCAGCTTCAACTTAGCTGAATATACATGCTTCGATCATTGCAATAAAAACTTATATACTAAACAAAGATTCTTTAAAAATTTCTTGTAGAGTTGCTTTGTATCTGCTGAATGTTAATCAATGATCTTGATATGAACATGCTAGTCTTTCCCGAAAACTGAGCGAGACCAAAAGATAACCAGTGGCAGTGCATTATATATTTATTCGTTTATACATCTCCTACGCAATTGCAACTACCACCTGCTTGTGGGCGTACATTTCACTGCCATTTATCAATAATTGCAATCACAGAGCCTATTTTTCGAGTCTTCTTTCATGTGCAACTCACAGAAAGCAAGCAAAGCAAACTAGACCCTGGAAGAGTTAAAAATTACACATTTTAGCACAAAAACACTTCCCTTCAATTTTCTGCCCATTTCAAAGTTGGTACAGGGTAAACATTGTATTTATGTAATGTAGAACTTATAATCAGCTCAAATTTTGCTCTTCCTCCTTTTAGCGTTATATTAAACAAGGCTTTTTGAACATGAAACCAAAAACAGGATCATTCCAGGTGAGGATGTAGTAGTAAAATATCAAAATTGTTTCCTATGCACATATCATTACTATTGGGTTGTGCATTTTGTCTTACTTGAATAATTATTACTACTTCTTGAATAATTATCATAACTTCTACAAATGGCTCATCAGTGTAGAAAATTGATTTGAGCAGACACAGACAAAATTTGCATAGTTTTAATGAAAACTCAATGATGATGCAGTGAGCTGTTTCGAATGACAAATAAAATGTATTTCTTGTAGTTTTTACTTGAAGAAAGATGTCTGTAAAATGCTAAAATGCACTTTTCATTCTTTGTAATGAAGAATAAATGAAGTAATCATGCACGAAAATGCATTGAGCAAATGCCTTATTGTCAGCAGACCCAATACATATCAATTTAAAATCATATAATTAAAACTGCTGGTTCTAATATTGCCCAGCATTGCAATCATGTTTCCTATATATACACGTGACATTTGATCATAAAGCATTCATAACTGTATGCTGTATAGTAAGCTATGTTGCATCAGCAGACATTAGGATGTAACTTGACATTTGCACTTCTTCAATTAAGTCAATTGAGAGTGCTCAATGTACCATACTTCATTTATTCACTTTTTTGACCCCTAACAGTAAAGTAATGAATTAAAGCACAGTGGGACACTGAATTGCATTGCCACTTGATCAGTTAACAATGACAGTTTGGTAACCCAATCTGTAGCAAGACATCCTTTATTATTTTTTTGTGCCAGGTTATTTTAATTCTCACTAGGAGATACTTGCCACCTAATGGCCTAAATAACAAAATCAGGAAACTGGGGTGTTTTGCAACTCAATGCATTCTTGTGGTTGCTCTTTGGCTATTCTTGCCAGAAGTGCTTAGATAGTTTGTTTTTGACAAACACTAGAGTGCTTGGCTTATGTTCAAATTTTTTGAAAGTTTTCTTTCAGTTTCAACCAATCAAAGAAAAAGAAAAAATGTAGTGTCCCTACTTGTTGTGTGTGAATTACTTTTTAAACAACCTCATTGCCACTCAAACCAACTCATCAATGTTATGTACCTTCACCATCTATAAATGGCTAATCTCAGCCATAGATCACCCTGATAAGTAGGCTCACTTTAGAGACAGAGTGCATTGCCACTTAATTTCATGGCAACTAGGGACATGCACGTGCATTAACTTGACTGAGCGACCCTCGTCACCAGGCTGCTTCAGTAATTTTCACTACATCTGGACTGCTTGCTTGGCGTCAAAAAGCATGATCACACAAAGCGCTTGTTTTTATTTAGTTTTGTTGGAAAGAATTTTGACTATATAAATATGCTGGAGAGTGTTGTTTATTCAATTTGTATGCTGTTTTTTGGCAACTATGGCCTTTCACTTAAGTTTTGCAGCATTAATACGGAAGGGTAGCATACACTTTTTACATTTTGTGTATTGCTGTAATGCTTTCAAAAGATTCACAGCAACATAGCTATTAAAATGTAGTTTTCTTGAAATGGTTTGGTTTATGTTCGCCAAAGTTGTATAAATGCCATTCTGTATTGCTACGGGTTGTTCGAGCAGTCAGCCTTGATTATCGAGGAGAAAAAACATAGTCCTCTTTCATTCATAAGTTTCGGAAATTGACATTTATTTTTGTTTTAATAAAGCTATGCCCGTTATGTTTTGTCAAGGCAATTTTCTTATAAATGGTCAACAATGAAAGAAAGTAAATGAATAAAAGATTAACAAATTAGAAAAGGATTTTTTTGCAAAAATGTAGATAAAGTCTTGTTTTGTAGCTCATTGTTCGCTGCATTTTTTTCTATCAGAGCCTGCACTGTTTATTTGAGGAGTCACCAATGTGCCCTATGAGCATTTACTCTCATATTCGTCAGTCGTCGTGATTTTCAATGCAAGCAGTCCATATGTATATACGTCAGTAGTAATTTTCTGTACTTTATATGATCATACCCTCTGTGAGGCAAACAAGTTGCCAAAAACGGAAACAGTCTTTTCACCTCTGCCTGTAAAAATTTAAACAAAAAATAACATGTCAGTGACAACGTGTGCCTGATTTTATATATACGAATGACAGGATATATACTTGCATTTTTAAAACGCCATTGAAACTTATACGACGTGACCGAATACACAAATGAAATATGCATACTTAATACTGTGTTTGATACTTTACCATCATTGTCAAAGAACTCAGAAGATTACAAACGAACAAATAAGTACTTGAAATTTTGAAACGTTTAACTAAAGCTTTCAGTTTCCAAATTGCCATGTGTTCCGTTCATTCTACATTCGGAAATACTCGTCCTATTTCCGCTAATTGTCGTACATTACAAACAACCATATGCAAACAACCTATTTCTTAACACGTGACTGCTTTCTTTTATGAATTATGACTATGACACGTGAGTGCATTGCACTTGTAATACTCTATTGTTCATTACTTCTCTTGAATGTTGAAATATTATAATCACTTATCCAAACTCCGTATCCAAAGCACTGAGCTAAGACGTGTGTACCTTGCGCATTCCCCCATCACAAGTACCTCGCCTGGTATGACTTGTTGTCGTGTTGCACCCTGATACCAACGTTTATTGTCACTCAGTTTTTCGTTTCTCGGTCAACGAAGTGCCTCAAAAACTGATATAAACTGAATGTTTTATTCCCATTTCGAATGCAGACAATCTGGAACTTTTATGCACTTGTGGTTTCCTACCTGTGATGACACAATAATGACAATAGGCTGTGCGCATCAACTTGGACGTTATTTCAAATGGCTTATTTTTTGAGATACCCTGCAGTTCCGAGATATCAGTGTATAATGAACACTAGTTACTGTTAGTATTATTGTTTTTGTTACTATTACCGTATGAACATTAAGACGGCATAATTTCACGTAATAAAATAATTATGTACACACAGCAAAGAAAAGAAGCCAACCGGCCGTGCACGCGCTAATTGAAATAAAAGATAAATTATTTACAAGAATGAAAAAGCTCGTAGGATTACTAAAGTTAATTCGTTTGTTTCAAACTGGACTTAAACTTGGCAAACTTGCCTATATTTTGTTATGTCATTTATATATCTTCGACACATACTACCTACCGCTTTACTGGGGCATAAATTATGTGCTTGCACTACAATGACGTTGCCTCCATAATTTTAAATAAAAAACAACGATCAAAGAAAAGCATAAGAGCCACTGATAAGAACTCCAGGAGCCTTGGTGCATAATTATATCACGAACTTGCAAGTTAAGTTACAGGGTATGTTCATGTTTTCTACAAAGAAAGTTTTTTGTATTGTTTTGTTTTTTGTATTCTTTAGAGATGGAAAAAGTACTATTTTCGATTGCAAGAGAAAAAGAAACTCTGTTATGCAAAAGAACCAACGGTATGTGAATAATGTTTCTAGCTATATACATCGGGAATTTCAGAGCACATGATATTTTTCCTGCATCGATAAATATTAAATCATTTGTTTCGAGATTTGTTTAGGGTTGGTGAATTTTTCTCAACACGCGTATTTGTGCTGTCATTATTCGCCCCCGCTATGAGCATTTTCCTCCGTAATTTTGTTTCAGTGGGCGGAACATAAAGGACAATTTATCTCATTGAGAAATGCACTGTGAAGAGGGCAGTGGGCAGGACTTGCCGTTCTTTAGAATTAAAAGCACAGTCACTGAGAGATAATATCAAACTTTCTACAATGTTAAATAGACTGAGTTAATTACAAAACATATTAATTTTGGCACAATTTCGCACCGTGATTTGCGAACTTGTTTGTTATCTAGGCTGAAATATTTACGGAAGTTGATATAAAAGATTCCAGCGTGGCTGAAACCAGTATAAAGAATGTGAATAATAGTTTTTCTGTAAGCATTGTCATATCCCTGTGGAGTTATACATATTTTGGTAACAGTACTCTTCTGTAGTAAAATCCATATGAAATTGTGGCACTTATATTTCAGATCTTCATGCCTTATCTCACCATAATACTTTGTGGTGATACTCGTAGAGAAATGGAAGAATGGATCACTGCATTGCGAAATATCACTTCGAGAAATTCTAACGTAAGTGGTTGCATGTTCTAAAGGCTGCTTTCCAGTTATGCGTTTTTGACACGCACGTACGCGCACGTAAAAGTTTAAATCCTTCAAAGTTTTATAGTTTTTAAAAATAAAAGAACAAGTAGACCCGTGGTCAATTAGAATTCAAAATTCTAGACATTTCTTCTTGCGATTGTTTATATAGGTTTTATTACATTTTTTTACGTGCGTGTCAAAAACGCGTAACTGGAAACCAGCCTCAAAACTCCATCATAAAGGTTTCAAAAAGAATTTTTATAAAAAGAAAACGCATCATTGTCTAAAAAAGCATGCTCTTAAGAGACTGAATAACTTATACGAGTAGAACAGATTTGTGTAGCGCTTGCAAACCTACTTTCAGAATAAATAGTGATATCTGGGAGTTAGTATCAAAATAATTCTTGGTAGTTATGTCATACTCATATTTAACTTAGGTAAACATATTAGCAACCGTCTGGCAAGAAAGATGTCTATTATTTTCATCTGTATACCAACACAACTTCAATTCGCACCTATATTAATCATAAAAACTTTTTAGTCGGACATCCTAGATCGTCTATCAGATGGTCACAACTGGTATTCTCGATCTCATTCCCGTCCCACCTTATGCAATGTCTGTGGCGAATTATTGCCCGGGGTTACATCCAGAGGTCTATCTTGTGAAGGTAGCGTGGAAGCATGACTAGTCATTGTCGATTTTGTTGATACACTACAGTTAAGGCATGGTTAAAAGGGGCCGATGTTCGAAAGGTGGATAGCGCTATCCGCCGAATAGTGATTTTTTGTTGCATTCGTAAAATTTTCAATCGATCGTCATAACATATTACGAGTGATGTCGATAGATGAAAGTCTCTAATATATAAATCGTTGACCAAAATGGAAGTTTTGGCTTTTTTTGTTCAGTCTTACGAACTCGAAACATTCACTATCCAATGGATACGGCTATATCCGCCTTTCGAACAACTGGCCTCAGAACTATATCTATTAAGTAGGGGTTAGAGCATGGTCACTTGTGTTTTATCGGATTTGTATCAACTCGCAATTTCCCAACGAATCCAGTTGGTCTCTATACACAAAAGATTAGGCCCGTAGGAAGTTAAGAAGATTTTCTGGAATGCAATGGACCATTAACCTTATAGACAAAATTTCAAAAAATTTTGAACTAGGAAAATCTTTTACAACATCCTAAAAGAGCATTCTGAATTTAGTAAAACTGCCAAGTTTGGTTTAGAAATGTTGTAAAATAAGGAAAATATAGCCATGCAAAGTTGGCAAATTCTGTATACTTTTCCGTTACGTGCGGGTCTTTTTCTCGAACGGGGTAGCTATTTATTTCTTGAGCGTGATAAAAAAATATACAAAATTTGCCAACTTTGCACGGCTATATACTCCTTATTCTACAACATTTCGCAACCAAACTTAGCAGTTTTACTAAATTCAGGATGCTCTTTCAGGCTGTGGTAAAAGATCTTCCTAGTTCAAAATTTTTTGAAATTTTGTGTGTAAGGTTAAAGGTCCATTAGAAGCTATTCGAAGTTCCCAGGGACCTAAATCCTTTGTGCTTAAGAACAAAGTGAAAAATAATTTGATATAGCCTTCAAAACTCATTAATAATTCATTAACCGAAAACAAAGAAAATCAGTGCCGTGGAGAAAGGTTAGAAATCGGAGGAAGAAATTACATAAATTAAGCCAACTTTCACATCGACTTTCTCGCAAAATATGCCTCAGTTTTTGAAGCAAGTTCAAACACTCGTAAGGAGAACTTCCTCCGATTTTCAAACGCCTCTAAGTTCGTTAAAAATACTCGGCTTCGCCTCCTCTCGGCGTTTGGAAATCGGAGGAAGTTCTCCTACTCGTGTTTGAACTATTACTGTGGATTCCCACGAATTAGACGAAAGGTCACTCGGGGCCGTTTTATAGAATGTTCTGTGAGAAGTTATTGTAATAACTAATGAAAGAATGAATCATCAGCAACACTAACGATTTATTAGCTACTGTATTGAAATTATTAGTGACTCTACGGGGTGTCCCAAGAAAACGAAAACTATTGAAATCACCTACTGTTAGAATTTGAATGCTCTCAAGCTGAGCGCAGTTATGCATGAAATATTGACAAGGTGCATAATTTAGTGAAGAGAATCTCCTTGTAAAGTGTGTGATTTTCTGCCCTTCGGATTGAAAGCAAACTATAAAATTCTCAAAAGAGAAAAACTTTGTAAAAATGATTAAATTCAAATTAGTTCTGTGACAGGTTGACAGGGAAAATATTCAACTCTGCAATCTGAGTTTTTGACCAAAAGAAAAAAGCCTTCTTGCTGTCTTACGATACATATTTGCGTATAGAAATTATAGCTGTTCAAAGGGGACAAAAGCTGCTGGTCAGAGTGTTGTTTTGGAACGAACCAAGTTTTTAGCACTAAGTTCGACGAGATTTTCACGGTGCACGAAATAAAGATAGCTACGGCTCAAGCACTGCTGATGTAATTCAAATCCGGCCTTTTTGCCAAGTTAGATTTTTTCACATGTTTTTCATGTTACTCGTGCGGCGTTTTGCTCATAATATGGCGTCAAAAAGTAATATTAATTAGAGCAATATTAATTAGAGAATTAGAGCAAAATTTAATCATCGTGTGTTTGTTGTAATTCATTCGATGATAGAATCCTCTTGTTTTATTTCAAAAGTTGGCCCCTTTCGCGTAAAAGAATTGTTTGATTGATTGAGAAACCTCGATCACCTCTGCCATTGTCCTTCCAAGGAAAATATACCTCATGGATGGAAAGTATGGAAGATGCACTATGCTACTGACTCTGATCAAAAAAGTGATAAAATTAAAACATCAATTCTGTTAACTTGTACTGGCTCGAACGTAGCGAAATTGACAAGACATTTTCTTTTGCCGGACAAACTAAAACCCAAACTCGTGCTAGAGAAATTCCGAAATATTGCAATTCTCGCAAGAATATTACTGTTCTTCTTTACCTACAAGGAACATGAAGGTCAGTCACTCAAAACTTTTGTCACCGAACGTAAGAAACAAACTTCAAAGTGTGAATCTACCATCTTCAACGGGTCAGCAACTAAAGACGAGATTGCTTTTGGAGCTGCTTAATCTAAACCACCGGCTCCGCAAACGACAATAGGCAGATCTAACTATTACTAACGCAATAAACGCTGGCCATGCAGCAGAACGGGTAGGGACCAACAGAGTATGAAAGCATTCAAATTCTAACAATTGATTGATTTCAATAATTTTCGGGGTTTTTTCCGGACACTGTCTATGGCCCCGTTTACACGGTACCGGATTCGCATGGTTACGGCATCGACTTTGGCTACTGTGCGCTTAGTTTTGTTCTAATAACTTTTTCTAGGATCAGTTGTATTAAGTTTTGCAGCGTTATCATCAGTTTATGAGATAAACTGGCCTCGAAACTGCTCAGTTTAATGTCGTGACCATGCGAATCCGGTACCGTGCAAACGGGGTCTATATACATGGTGTACTTAAAAAAGCCCAAAACCATTCACGCATCCAGCTTATTTATTCACTGTATGACTCCTGTACTTCGTTCCATCTTAACTGTTTCTTGTTTGCATGTTCATTAGTTTGCACATATACTGTGCACAAACATTGTGCTGTGCGTGCCGTGGACAAGTGCAAATGGACTTCACTGGAAACGATAGGAAGCAAGGAAAAACTAAATGAATATACTGACCCAGTAAGTCACTTTCCTTTTTGTACAACGTATCTAAAAAAACGCAATCTCGGAATTTCCCAATAAATTCACGGCTCGTGAGGATGTAAAATAGCTTCAGTAATACGACTAAAAGCTATTCTAATTTCCCAGGGACCTTAAATCTTTTGTGCGTAAAGCCCGTTTTCCACAAGACGGAATTTTCCGTGCGGAATAGAAATCTACCGAGCTGATTGCTTGATTTATTTTCCAAACGGAAAATTTCGCCTAGTGGAAAACGGGCTTAAGAACAAAGCAAATTTGTCAAGAAACTCCGAAGTTGCGTTTTTTTGTACACCTTGTAAAACTGGATTTCCAAAAGAAATGACTGCGCATGCTCGTAAGCACATCCGTGAACCTACGAAGCAAGCTAATATTAGTTCATACTGTTCATACAATCAATCATGATATTACCAAAGTTTGAAACTTTGGATGTATGTGATCATCCACTGACTACAGTGTGCTTTGCTAAAAGTGATGACTCGCAGCAGAGTGTACATAGGCTCTTATAAGACGCGATCTTTTCACAGTACCGCTGGTAAAATACTTGGGTCAACGTATGCAGAGTGCAACCTCACACTTGACTATAGCTATATACCATACATTCGTTAAAACTGAGGTTTTCAAAAGGGTTATTCAGTGACGAATTAACGTCGAGCTGTCGTGTCATAATGCACTGATTTTTGTTTTGTAGTTTGCAATGGCTCATCAATGGATGCAGATAAATATGGCGCCTGGATCGAAATGTTTTGTGTGTGATAAAAGTTGTGGTGGAAAAAAGAACCCGCAGGACAGAAAATGTCTTTGGTGTGGGTTGACTGTAAGTTGTAGATGGCGTTTTTGCTTGCATGACGTTGTAGAGATAATAGAGAGGTTAAGATTTCATGGTTTCTTGTAATGTGTGCGGCAGCTTGATTTCTCCCTTTGATTTTCCGCAATGCTTGTGGGCCTATCTCAATTTAACCTCTACATTCCTTTTTACAAAACTATATTCTGTAACAAAATCCAAACAAAATGAAGCAATAAGCAGAAAGAAGTTTGCAAAATATTGTGGCAAAGGTAGCTCTACCAGGCCTACTTTGGGGGCCAAGGTCGCCTAATGTCGCCTAATGTCGCCTAACGTCGCCCAAAGTCGCCGACGGTACGTGGCCATTTTCTTCATAACGTCGCCTAATGTCGCCAAATGTCGCCAATTGTCAGTCACGGCGACCTTGGCCCTTAAAGTAGGCCTTCTACCCGTATCAGTTACACAAGACTGGGTGGTTGTTTACATGAGCCCGGCTAGCCGGGCTGGCCCGGTTAACCGGGCTTATTTTAAGCCCGGCTTTACATGGCGATATGTGTGCGAGAAATTCGCTGGCAGTTTTTGGCGCCAAAAGTAAACAAACGAACATGGCTAACTATTGGCTAACTTCTGCACGTTGAAAGCTGGTTACCATGGTAATTTCTTATTTTAGCCCGGTCAGCCGGGCTAACATGTTTACATGGGAAAAATTCAGCCCGGCTAACCGGGCGCCCCGGCTAGCTCAACCGGGATCTCAGCAAACCGGGCTCATGTAAACTAAATTTTATTTTCATCGGAAATTAATAGGAAGCCGGGCGCCTCGGCTACACGATTCAGCCCGGCTATTAGCCCGGTTAACCGGGCCAGCCCGGCTAGCCGGGCTCATGTAAACAGCCCCTAAGTCAGTTTTGCAAACCCGTGAAACGCAGGTAATGACAAGGAGGTTCCATTCTGCTCCATGTGGCTTAAGTCCAATAATATGATGCAATTTTAACCCGGAAAAGCGAACATTAGTAGTGTTCTACAACTTTTTTTAAAAGGAAGGATTGCCTGTGTTGATAATCGCGTGCAAAGATGGTAATGTGGAAATTGTGCGTATTCTCCTGGAACACTATGCAGATATTGAAGCAGGAGACCTGGTAAGAATATAATTCATAGTAGATACACCAGCAATAACTATAGCGCTTTTTTGACGCATGACCAACCGCACCCTGTGAATTATATGTAGCCTGACGGCTGACAATTTTGAGTACGACAGTGGTTTATCACATAGTTCAAAAGATATTTTGAAAAATTTAGGGTATCTAAGCGCCTATAAGAGTATGTAACAGCACACGCAAATTACGGTACTTTGCATGCAGTAGTGTTCCCATCGCCTGGCTATAGCAAAAGACACTTGAACGTGCATACATTTTTGCACAGAGTGGCAAGACTGCGCTATGGTATGCTGTTGAGAAAGATCATACTGCTGTCGTAAAGGAACTATTGGAGTTTGGCGCGTTCACTGAATCCCGACGAAAAGTAAGTGCGCCGTGTTTACACATATGACTTACATCTACCCAAAAAGTTACCTGCACCTGAGAAGTACCTAAAACACTTCGTTTACACTTGAACCTGACGAAGGACTGACCTATCGCCGACATAAGTCGTATTTACACTGGCCTACGACCGACCTAGAGCAATTGTAGTGTCAATGCAAGTGGACTGACCTAAGACTGACGTACGACTGACCCAAGACCATATTTTCAGGCCAAGCTATTGAGGTAGCCTGAAAATCACATTCTATGTCAGCGATAGGTCAGTCTTTCGTCAGGTACAAGTGAAAACGTAGCGTTTAAGGTACTTCTCAGGTTCGGGTAGCTCTGGAGTAGGCGTAAGTCTTTAGTGTAAACACGGCTATGAAATGTGATTTTCGGGCTACCCTCACCGGCTTGGCCTGAAAATATGGTCTCAGACCAGTCGTAGGTCAGTCGTCAGTCAATCCACTTGCGTTTACACTACAGGAATAACTGCTGTACACAACAGTAAAGCTGCTTACACACCAGTAAAGAATACTTTGAGTAATAATGCCTTTTTTGAGCTGTCTTCAAGCCGCTGCATTACGCTGTTTTGTTGCCAAAGATGATCTGCTAAAAACGCTAGTCTTTTTTCTCACCCCTGCATGTTTTCAGTTTTTTTATTGCCTGCCAAAAATGGCCCTGGGTCAAGGGATAAATTTTCATTGAATTTTCGGCATTGTAACTGAGTTCTCAAAGTGGCACTGCTCTGCTCTGAGCGAAGTAAAATCAAGAATTTTTCATATGTATTATTAAGCTCGAAAATGTAAGTTCATTCAAGTACATTTTTGATTCAATACTTTCTTAGTGACTTATTACACGCTGTTGACCATACATACAAACATACGAGTCGCGACCTCGAGCCGAGTGTGACTTTGCGTGCTCTACGCGCATCTGCATGGCATCGTTTACTACACGGCCAAGAGTTCTCAATAGTTTCTAATTACATGTAAAATTTGCAAGAATTTGATGGAAATCGCGTTTTGCAAGCTTGTCCTGTTTTACGGCGAGGAACTGCCCCTTGTTCTATCTTTTCCCAGTTACCATAAAATTGCTTCTCTTGACCATTTTTAGCCCTAAAAACAATTTTTATCGTGAACGTTTTGTTGATTTTCGAATATTCCGAGTCAAATTCTATACCTTGTCAATTAAATCCAATGTTTGTGTCTTATAAACTGTGGCAATCACTCCACAGTAAGCCGCTGTTTGAAGTGATTGACACTCGAAATCATTGGTACATTTTCGTGTTCCTGTACTGATGATTTGCTTTTCTGCTAAAGGATGGTGAAACGCCATTGCTGCTTGCTGTAAAGAAACGTCACTCGGAGATTACATCGCTGTTGCTGGAGAAAAATGCTGACTTGTCTGTCAGTAATAAGGTATGTTTGAAACAAGTAGGGCGTTTTTAAATAACTTAAAGCAATATTTACAGTAAAGTTCTCGAAATTATAAATCATACTAAGCCAGTTGGTGAATTGTTCTGCAAAAATAATGTTCGACTCTCTCGTGTCGTGAGGTTGATACAGCCTTGAATCGAAATATAGCATGAACTTAAAAAGTAAGGCCAATTGACAATCCAAATTGTCATACACGCATATAAAAATTAGTCCAAAGACACAGTTAGTGACGTTTCTATTAACGCGCTATCGCCAAAATATTCATACGTATATATACGAGCGAAAACACCATTTGTATGTATATTTGTACTCATTTGCACATTACAGCTTATTTTTTATGATATGGTTTGTTGTCAGGGGGACGAGTAGAGTTATAGCTTCTTTGGGAATCAATTTAATCCTCACGCTGAAGTGCTGAATATGACTGTTATATCATAGCTATGTCATGTGTCGAAACTTGTATAAAAATTCGGCATTTTTTGGCATCATACAGCGTTTCTGTGTACTTCCCAACAATAGATTCTCATTCGCCGCATTAATTATTGCAGGCTCGAATAATCACTCATACTCCAATACTTTGTACATGCAGATAGAAAGGTGTGACAAACAAACTTGAGATAACAAGAGTAAACCATTCTAATCATATGGTGACGAAGCGATGGCATTGCATTCTTGACAATGGCCGTGCATTTTAATTAAGATTGTCAATAGGTTGTTTTCAATCACTGATGTGATTTTGAGATTTTAGATGACGGACAAGTTTGTCAAAATGGCCGTTGAAAACTTTTCAGTTGACTTCAATAAAGGTTCGATCTCGTGTAAATTCAAAAAGGAAAAAATCGCTAACAAAATTGTGGCTTGCGCGTCATTTGGTGAAATAATCACGTACAGTGGAACACCGCCATACGACCACCTCGTTAATACGACCACCCCGTTAATACGACCGCTTTTTATTTCCTCGAACAACACCTAAGTACTTTTCTTATCGAAAGACCCCGTTAATACGACTACCCCGATAATATGCCTAGCTATGCTCCGTTCATGTATAAACCTAAATATTAAGAACTGGCTAAAGTCATTTTTTACGCACAAACAGATTTTTTGCTTCAGTATCGACGAAATCAACCGAAGCTGACTGCTTTTTACAAACATACAGGGATTTTATCAGACAATATATTTATTGTATAGGAATTTACAATATCTATTTCAGTTTTTTTGGCCACCTTTAATCGAGTTGTGTTCAGTTGATAAGCTACGTTCTCATATTTTAAAGTCGAGGTCGGTAATCCTCGAGTTAAGCCCTTTTCGAGTAAAGCCCCCGACCACGCCCTAACCACACCCACTTTTGACAAGGGCTTAACTCGAGGAAAGAAACACGTATTGGACTGTTCGAGTTAAGCCCCAGGGCTTAACTCGAAGTCAGTCAAGGCATTTAATGCACAAGTTAAGCCCTGACATTTGAAGTATGTAAACGAGTAGAAGACAAATAATCACAAAAATCAGTATAAATACGTAATTGCGCACAACAAA
>JAODVM010077544.1:0-17102 GCA_025400095.1 Phenganax marumi | reverse complement strand
CACGACGAGAGGTGAAGGCTCCAACATGGCTAAAGGACTATGTCATGAAATGACTGTGACTTTCTCTTTAAGAATTGGTTATGAACATTACATTTATTATACATTTAATCAGTTTGTTTCTGTTAAAACGGGGAAGATGTAACAAGTTGTGTGACATAACACGTGATAAAACACACGTGTTGTGTTATGTAATCAACATATCAGACAGTTGGCTTCAGTGAAAATAAAGCCCGAGATTACGCTCGAAACTGTTCTCTAATTCTTACAACTGGGATGTTACTGTGATATCAAAATTATTGTCTAAAATATGTTTGATTGATATTTCATTGTTTCATGTTGTATGACTTCAGTGATCTTTTCAAAATCATTTTGTGTTGTATTGAAACGGTAGGTATATGACCTATGTTATGTACCATTAATCAGTAGTAATAATGTTTTTCACATCTAAATTGCTTGTGTTGCGCACTCACATTTGAAGTATGATAACACACTCGCATGCATGTCTCAAATACTACTCAATGCTTATAATTTCTAGCTGTTGTCCATATAATTATAATACTGTCAACAATAAAGCTAGCGATAGGAACTGGTCATACTATGCAAGTTTTTTAATGAATCGGATCATTCAAATTAAAATAAATGCAGGTTTGTTAGCATAGCATGGCTAGTTGCCATGGCAAGCTTGCACCTGAGTACAGTGCAGTGCTTTTACAAAAACCTTAAGTCAGTTTTTGTGTTGCCACCTTCTACACTCTTTATCACAGAGCAACCGAATAGTCTGAAAAAGGGGAGACGAAATGTAGTTCTTGACATGTCTGTTTAACACGCCTCAGTTATCAAACTGCAAAAGTAGATAATAGAAAAGAAATTGTGAGCATTATCATAGTGACACTGTTAGATGAATATCTGAATGTATGCCAGCAGAATTATTTCATATTATGCTAACAATGAAGATACCTCATATATATATACACAGTGGACAAAGAAAAATTCTTGCAAGTGGCAGCCCTGGCTATAAACGTGGTGGTACATGGTGAGTAAACCACTTGTGGAGATTATTGTGCTATGCGCATGGTCTTTTTCTAGTAATCACCAAACTTTATTAAAAAAAACTTGAAAATTACACGAACACAGCGTGATAAATATAAGGTGTCGGCTGTTTTCTTGTTAGACGCTGGGTTCTCAAGAGCCAATGCGTTTACTGACTTGTAAAACAGCAACAATAGACATTGCGCCTTACAAAGTATTATTTTACATAAAGACTTACACAGGTTAACATTACAGATTACAAAGGTCACATATAACACCACAATTAAGAATTCTGTCTATATCAATCTACTGTAAAAATAACACTGTTTGTATGAATTTAGTCCAAAGTTCAAATTACGAATGCTTTCACTTTTTCCTTTTAGCTCATCTTGCAACATCTAGTACACATTTACATAACTATGTACCATTGGCTCATTTGCATTATGTGATGAATTAGTTCTTTAAGTCCCTTCTGGAAAGTGGCAATAATGGCGTTGCATACTGAAATTTTCTTAAATAAAAATACCTTCCTTTAATATGCTTGGGAATCGCCTTTTTCTTGCTTCTGCGAATGTTTTTGTAGTAGAACTTTGTCAGTTGTCAATAACAGATTAAATTAACGTTATTTGGAACTACCATGATGATCCATTAACTTGGTCAGTTGTCTACAGATATCACACAACCCACATGTCCATTGACAGCATATTACATTTCTTTCTGCGTATACTTTGGTTTCCCAGGCGATGTTTTGTTTGTTCAGTTTTGTGCAAGAATCATTCTCCAAACATGAGTGCATAATTATCATAGCCATATTACACATTTATAGTATCAACTGTGCGCATTCGTATTATTGACTGCAGTCCAATTGTTTACACAGGTTAAATTCCAATATTTTCGACAAAAATACAGTGCCCAGCAATACCAATGTGTTTGTTTTTCCAGTTGCTCTGTCATATATTTAGCCAGAAGTACGAATATACACAACAAAAGGGCATACGTTTTAGAATAGACTACAACAGCCATAAAAAAATATCATCGTAAAGGGAGAGTGAACTTGATGAAGTACAGAAACTAAAAAACAAATAAAAAAATACCATATAATGTGTAGAAAATCATATTCATGCATACAGTGATAATATATATGAAACTGATCGAATAATACGAAATGAAATTAAGATGCAGAACCAAAGTCAGCATACACTGCATAAAGGGAGCAATAACAGAATCCCATGGCTAAATTTAAACTCTATAGTTTATTAATTTAAAATATAGTGCTGATGGTAGCCTGTGCTTAACGATGAAGGGGGTTTTCTTCCTCAAGCCTGTATCGTAAATTAGCTGATGATTTCAAGTTTGTTAATCATTCATATGTCATGGGTTCAATGACACAAGATGAAAACGACTTCACTCTGCATAGGGCAACATATGAAACTCCAACAGTTCTTTCTGTTCTGCCAATATCTATCCAAGCCATTGGAAGAGTTAGTCCATGGCTCTTGTGCATTTTTAGAGCCCAGGTGAGTCTTGGATGCAGTTGTTGCCGCTCATGAAAACCAGTTTCTGACTAATGAGACTGTGATTGGACACATTGGAACAGAAAATGGTTTGTCTACATTGAAAGCAGGATCTCTATAGTTTTCAAACTCAATTATGACTCCAACAGGCGAGTCAGGTGATTGATGGTTGTTGTGAAAAATAAGATCAACAACTGTTCCTGCAGCTCCATTACAAAGTCCTACAGTTGACTACTAATTCATGTTAGCATGATTCTGGTACCTTTTGCCAAGAAAACAACCAGTTCTAAGGCTGACATGCCATCTGAGGGAACCTTTTTTGCCATTTCTGATGAATGGCGAGCATTAATACATGCAAATGGATGTTCAAGCTTTGCTAGTTGCACATGAAAACAGCAAGGGATTCAACTAAGCATTTCAGAAAATGCTAAAAAACGGTGTACTTACTCAGAAATTCACCATTGTGCACCTTATTCTAAGTTGTACTTGACTATAACATTTATCCATAATAAAAATGATGTTGATGTTTGAACGTCTTATGTTTCCAAAGTAGATCGTACAAACGCGATGTACTTGTATTAATACACTGTTTATCCACTAGGAAGTACTCGTCATTTTGTGTCCACAAGCAAGTAGCTCAGAGTTGTTGATCCATTTTGTGCACCTTGTGCTGAGAAGATGATATATTGAGCAACCCAATAACGACTTAAGCCCCGTTTACACTATACTGGATTGCTATCGAAGCGGGTCGAATTTTGCAGCTATCGATGCTCTGTAAAGATTTTTAATGGTAATGACACAAAGAAATGTACAAAATCTGTCAGCCCAACAAATATTTGCTGGTGATTATTGCTCCTTAACAGCAAACGAAGATGTTGTGACTAGTGAATCCCGCATAGTGTAAACGGGACTTTTGTCTTCTTATTGAATTTCCATGTATGGAAATTCAATATGTGCATATTCTAATACTGGCATTCCTACTTGCCTTTATGAAAGTGCAGAAATATATTATTGAGATTCTAGTCTTGCTTAATGAAGGGCAAATAGTGTAGTTTAATGTATATTACTTACAGGAGGCTGCCAATACGAATATCCTGTGGAGGAGGGACACCAAATAAAAACGATTTTCTGGCAATTCTACTTTTAAAATTGGCTCTACCACATTGTACACGACAAAAGATACCAGAACAGAAGAACACATACCAACACAACCAACTAAAAACTTTACGACCGAATAATACCTGAAAGATAAGGTAAAAAGTGCAATAATTACAAACGTTTCCTTTTTTCAATATGTACAGGCCCGTTTACACTACAACTATTTGGGGAACGGCACTCTTAAATTATGGCACGCGGTCCCTTTTTGGTGACTGTTTACACTACGAATTTAGGGAAGCCCATCCTGATCATTTTTTGTTTTGTGGTACTGCTACTCACGAATAAGATTCGCTTAAAACCGAACCAATTTCAGCGGTTTTTAGAGATTAATTTTTTATGATACTTATGCTTCCCGGGTAGTTTTCGCGGCATTCTTGAAGCTTCTTGTACACAGTATTTTTGACCCTTGACTTAGTAGTTGTGAGCAGTGATGTACAAACAAATATTGTATTGGTTTGTGAAACATCAACAAAATTTTGGGGCAGGTCGACTACAAGATTCTGTTGAAGCTGCATGTTTTCAACGAAACAACTTTTACCAACTAAAACGTAAACGCAAAAGGGAAATTTCACAACTTTTAATTCCCATATTCCATCGTCAAAGAGCAAGGCTATCAGGCCACTGTTTGTTGAATATTAGTTTCTCATCTCCCGCCCGTATGCTTTTTAAGACGATGGTCTTTTTCGCCATTATTGCCATTATAGCCATTTTTGACCATTATTACAAATTTCCCTCTGTTTTGAGACGCTATGTTTTCTTTTTGCAAAAACTACGCATGCGTGAATATTAGTAGGAACGCGTGCCACTTTTTAGGCGGGCCGAGACTACCTCTTTTGAGCGTTCTCGGCCCGCCAAACTTAATGGGCACGCGGACCCCTCTGTGCGCGTTTACACAGCAAAATTTTGGAGTGCCGTACCGAAAAAGAAGGTCCGGGTGCCAAAATTTAGGAGTGCCGTTCCCAAAAAAAGTGTAGTGTAAACGGGCCTGTAATGATATTATTAAAGGAATTAGCTTAAAAGTTGCTGAAAGTAAAGATGGATAATGGCGAAAGATAGCGCATTCAAGATTGAGCACCGAGGCGCTCCTTGAATTCCAGAGTGTTTCAGAGGTGCCGATTTGGTAATTGTCCTCTTAGCTACAAAGTATTTGAACAAGTAAAACAAGACCCATATTATATAGTACGTGAGGGAAGATGGTACTGCGCTTCTTTCGGCTTAAATTTGGAACAACTGCAGTTTTGGGATTTTAGTTCAAACTTTCGTCGTATCAATTAAAACAGTAGGGTGTGACGTTAGTTGATAACCTTGCCAAGGAGTCGTCAACCCGTTGTAAAATTAGTCGACTTTAATGGCTCTTTTACGGCCGTTTATAGGCCAGACACACCGAACGCGATTCGGCAGAGCGACGCGATTTTTCAAATTTTGAAAGCGAATAAATCGATCCATAGAAGAAAATTTTAAAAGACTTGTAGACTAAACAACTAAAAATATTATATCGCCTTTGAATATCTGGAGAATCTCAACTAGACGCAGAGTTACAAAGTCGAAAAATCGCCTCGCGTTGTCGAATCGCGTCCAGCGTCTGGGCCTTAAGACGGTGAGAATTCATAAGGAAGTTGATCATAACAAAAATCATCACAACATAAGGTGCATGTTTAGTAAAGATACCTTGGCTGAAAGTGTCTTTTTTTGACAGAAACAAAATTTTAAAGACAAATGCCTCCTTAACAACTTGTTAATTGGTCTTGACGATATTACCAGATAGGTCACAAACTATTATTTCTACCGATCTAAATTAAATTTTAGTCCAAACGCATGGGTTTTTTCCCAACTTCTCAGACATCGCAGCAGAATTATGAAGGTAAGCTTGTTTGATGATGCAGCTTCAACCTGCAAGTATCAACGCAAGGAAACCATTGTCTTATAATTAAGCGTATGTACGAACAACGAACAACGCCGTCTGCACCACAAAAAAGATACGGCATAATTCCAAGTATATTTTAGCTCTGATAGCTTGTCTTGCATTTAGGATTGAATAGTCAGATGGATGATCAAAACGTCCCATCGGCTAGGCGCCATCAGAATGAATAAGCTCACAACGTTCGCGTGCTGCCTCGGTTTCTTTCTCTTTAGAAACAAACAGGCTTTTGCAGCTACAGTATTTATAGTCATTAGACCAAAAGACTCGAACTTACTCTTCATGCAAAAAGGCTAAAGTGAACACTCTGCCGAAAATCGTGGGTTCTATTCGGGTACTCCGGTTTCCTCCCAATGTTGACAAAGTTGGTTAGGTGAAAAAGGGGCTCATAGTAATTGGCTTATGCAGTAGTGGTAACCCCACCTTATTCGATGAAACTAATAAAATAAAATAAAATGAAATAGAATACAAATCTATTTTTTTCCTACAATTTTGGGAACCAACTGCAGTTAGACGAAAATGCCCTGTAGCTACTTAGTCTCGACAAACTTTTCAAAGTAAGGCCCGTTTCAAACGCCGCACTACCGCCGTGCCAAATGCATTAAAAACTACAGATAATCAGCTAAAACTCCTCACTATTGATTGTTTCTAATGCATTGGACATGGCAGTAGAGCGAAGTTTGAAACAAGCCTAATGCTAAAACAAAGCATTACTTCAGTACCATGAGCTTGGTAGATTGAGAATAAAACTGTCTGCACATTTTGGGAAACAGGACATGTATCCAACACTTCCAATCAATGCATAGATGCAAGACACACAGCCCATGACAATATTTATTGTACGTGCAAAATTCTTCGGTTTCCTCGTCACATTTTCAACTGAAAGTATCTAAAAAGATATAAATTTCGTGAGATATTTGTCGAGAAGTACAGCATACCAAACGTACAAACAGGCATCTAAAACGTTCAACATTTTAGCAATAATGTAGAGTGGACATAAATAATGTAATTGAAATTTTTCAGGCAACCAAACACCACATGTTGATGAAACTTTGAACGATTTTGATACAGAACTGGCCAACTCTTCAGTTTTCGAGTCATATTTTTCCTTGTATCTTGACGCAAAGTAATGGCCGAGTAGTCCTCCGTTCAAATCGTTTTTGGTCAAACCTTAATATGTTTATGTACACTGCAAGGGAAATAAACTCAAAACTTACAAAGAAAACCATTTCTATAAGTGGCTTATAATTTACGAGTTCTCATTTCAGTGTACCCCAATTTGTTCTGCATTTTGTCTGGTCAGGGGTTGTGCAGAAAGAACATATACTGACACTAAGTGAAAGCATAAGGCCCACCTCCCATTTGGTAAAAACCACCGGCAGGACACAATTCGACCCGAAAAATTTGCACTAAGTGATTAGATCCGACCCAGATCAATGAAGGAAGACAACTTTCCAATCAGTTCAACCTAATGACAACGGCGCATGGCGAAAGTTACATAAGACCATACGTTAACAACGAAAAAATCAACAATACTTGTAATCAAATTCATTAAAAATTCATGAAAAGATTTCAAAACGAATTCATCTTTAACAGGATCTTTTGGATACAATTCCAGCTGGTTGGCTGATATGCGTTTCTTCAGCTATTTCACTGACATCTGGCTCAAAATTAAGTTTTTTTGATATTTCAAAACTATAGGCTGTCCAACATAAACGCACGCATTCAAAAATTGTAAAAATAACTAGTACTTACAAATGGGGCAATTTCGAAAGCGTAAAATGCAATCCCCATTGTTAGTGGCATCCTGCGCCAATCAACTGTGTTGTCTAATGTCCAGCTTGAGGTCGTCGAAAATATGTGCACAAACACGGAGATAATAACTACAGCCTCGAAAATGTTGGCAATAAGAGAACACAAAGCTAGAATATCAGGTCTTCGGATAAAAGTGGTTGGAAGAAGAAGACTAAACACAATCAGTATCCAGACGGAAATGTCTACATTTACAAGATCATGATCTTCAAAAGCCTAGCAAAAACATAAAAGTAATTACGGTTAACAATATCATATTCTTACTGCCAAACCGGGTTAGCTCGGTTTTCAAAACGTTGCAGCGCCAACTTAACATTGCAGCTACTCAGGCCAGCCCAGCTCATATGAAAAGGCCCTTATAAAATTTTTCATTTTATTGCAATTTTTACACATCAACAAACCTGTCTCCATATATCCGAAACAAACATTTCCATTGGACACAATAAGCAAAAAGCGGCGATCGAAAGGCTGATGTCGACTGCCAATCTAATTAAAAAAAGTGTAATGAAAAAAGTTTATGGGGCACGACTTAACGCCCAGACACACCAGACGCGATTCGGCAAAACGACGCGATTTAAGGCCTGGTGGCATTGCGTGAGAAAGGCTTATTCATGATAAATAAACTGCGACTGAGTGAAAGGCACATTGGGGGAGGCCTTGGGGAGGTATATACTATGCGTACCTAGGTGTTATTGCTGTAACAGACAGCAGCGTTGCCGATACCCGTTAAATAGAAAAATAGCAATGGCTACAGACTTCATTGGATAATTCGAAGTTCTCACCTCCCAACAAATTCCCATTTTTCACTAAATAACCTTCCACAAGCTGCACCAATATCCCCAAAATATGAAATTTCTGTTCCCCTTCTACAAGAACAAAACATGCTGTGAAGATCACGCTACACGGTGCAGTATATCTTGTAACTTGCAATGCATTTGCAACCTTGAGTGATTATAATTATCAAGAGTGTCTATAAAGCATTAGCACGGATTCAGAAGTACACAATAAAGATCGGCAACAGAGGAGTCACTTGCGTCGGAACCTTTGAAGTTTTTGTGCCCGGGCATATTTCATTACGCAGGTTGTCCGCTATTTTCCTAATCAGTCAATGACTTTTTCTGACCGATAAATACGTTGTACTGGCTCACTACTCCGCCTTCTGGCCAGTAAACTGCATAAACAAACGTGCACACGTTGCACCGCTGAGTGGCCCTTCTCTGATCTTTATTCTGGGTCAGAAGAGTGCAGGTGAAGTCTCATATCTATATATTTTACATCTTTCAACAGAAAATTGCATTACAAGGTGCAAGAAATATTACTCTGTGTAACATGGTCTGAAGTTAGAATTACAACTAAACATTTTCTAAAGTCAGTCACTAAATATGTGAAGGGTTCCAAAAACCGAATCCTTTTGTCTTTGAATTTAAATCATTTTGAAAGGCAGTTAAATATATTTCTTGAAAAAAATTCAACATTTGATCAGCATCTCAGTAAAAGTGGAGAAAATACCGGCTGCAGGAAGAATTTTCAAGGACTAACATATAGCTACTGCAAAAAAACGTTCTCCTTTTTGACTCAGTGAGCTAATTAAAAAATGCAAAAGTCTATCCAGTACAAATGAAGTTAATTAAATGCAGCAAAGTCAATCTAAAAGTTTAGTGTATGTCTTGAATGTTATTATAAAATATCAAGGGAGCGACAAGCGTTGAAACTCAAGGCAGCGTTTTGAAAGAAGCGAAAAGTGGCAACTGAACTATCTACACGTACGTTCCGTGGTGGATATTAGTTACAGAGTAAATGAGAATTTAATTGAAAAAACCCACACTGAAATACTTGCTCTTACTGTTGCGAGTTTTTACAATGTTTTCAAGGAAATTATTAATGGATCATCATGTTTCTCTTCTTTCAAAAACGCTAACTTGAGTTGAAACGCCTATATCGCAGCCAATATAGAATAGAAATGTACAAGACATACATCAATCTTTAAGTTAGACGTATGTCCGAGCAATAAATCTTACTTGAATAAGGTCGCACTTCTAGGTTTTTATACATTGAGTCAGAGGCGTAACATTTTAAATGTCTTTTTAAATAGCTCTTGCAAGTTCTATCAGTAACAAGGTGAAAATTCAATGGCTTTTTTGAATATGATGCTTCAACTTTTGAGGAACCCTCCATACATTCTGATGTTGCATGTGTCATTGGCGCCATGTTAGATTTTCATTAGAGTGAACATCAAACATAGCGAAAATCTCTTTGGCAAAGGAAAGATCGCACACCAAGTTTTGTACAGTAGCAAGCGAGTGGGAATATCTTGCGTACCTTCGTGATACCTCCCATGACGATTCTACTAATCTCTGCATCCCAAATGTTGTAAGCGCACCACATATGAACACCCAAATCACCCCGACCTAACAACATATAGCTATAACTAACGTTAATTGCCTCATGATATGGAAATGTTAAACGTAATTATAGTTTACATAAAGCCTATATTTTCAGACCAGCCAGAATTTTCAGTGACGCAACCGGGGGCAATTTCCTTGTATCTTTAACTGAAACTAATTTGTTCATCAAATGTTTTCAATATAAACAATCCAAAAGTTGTCGTTTTGGAAAGAAAATGACTAATAAGAACAGGTTGAACAGAAAATCACTGAATAGCTACATCATGAATCTATATCATATGAATAGACATCGTTGTAATTACTTCATAAATTGATCAGAGAATGCTTCACGACAGGGCCTCTTTTAAAGATTTGCAACTGGTGGGGACATCCGTCCCATGGGAGAAAGACAACTTACAAGGGGAACCTGAAAAAGTTTCATTCGTCAACTCGAAAGTTAGGTGGTTGGAATTGATGTTAGCTGAAGATCAAAGTAAAACTTTTGAAAAAGGATGCTACTTAAATTTCCTGTAACGTGTCAGTCAACACTGAGCTGATGTTTTGTCTAGACCTGAACTGAAAGGACATTCTTTGCCATAAAAGGGACCTTGTACTGGAGGGGACATATTTGCTAATATAACAGGTGCTAGTAGGCAGGCTGGGGGGACATGTCTCCTCCAGTGTATATGTTAAAAGAGGCCCTGCTTCACGAACAGTTTTTACCTACCGCAACACCTGAATAACGAAAAGCAGCCGGGAGGGAGAATAAACCGGCACCAACACAAAATTTAAAAATCATCATCGCGCCCTGAACGCTTCTAAAATCAGATAACAAAAAGTGTAAATTGATCCATTTTTTGGCACAAAAGTCAAGATATTGTCAAGAAATTAGAGTACATTCAATCAAAAATAATGCCAGTTCTTATGCAATGCAAGTTCCAAGTTTGCCAAGTTGTTTAATCTTTCAGTAGCAACTGCACATCTAAAAATAGTCATTGGGGGTATCGTTGTAAGCTAAACTGAATCCTTGACACGGTGAAGACAATGCTGTTTTGCTAAAACGAGGCAATCATTTAATGGCAGAGCAAGATCATTTCACCCAAGTATAACTGAAATATCGACGAGCCAAAATTCACAAGAGCTGTGCTGGGTGAAGACGTATCCAGTTTTCAATTTACCCTGCCTCCATTTACCACGATTTAAACTTACGATAGTAGATATGGTCCATCTCTTTCATCTGGATTTGCATCACCAGGATCTTTGCTACCAGCAGATTTATCAAAAACTTCTAATAACGGTTCATAATGGCCTCCACTCGGAGAAGTTGATCCACTGTTTTTGGCCATAGAGATTGCACTTTATCGTTTTGGTATCAACGCGATTTGATTTTAAACACGAACGCATTCAAATTTATTGACCTGAAAAAAATAGGCTTCTACGGTAATGACCAGAAACAAATTTTTCCTGTATATCGTTCAGTAATTTTCAGTACGATTTTAAGCCTTGTAAGCAATGTGTTGCATTGATTGTCATATTAAATTTCATTTACCACTGTTCTTTGTTTTGAACTTATTTTTACATAGTTGTAGCCACATTTGAACAAGTGTATGGTTGAAGTGCGACTTAAAAAAAAAGTTCAAAGGGTCGAGGTCTTTTTAAATGAAGAGAGGATTTATTAGATTATCAATACTGATATACATGCATGAAAATTCTAGCCATCCGGGCCCATCCCAGCCGCGGTTTCGATTCCAGCTGCGATGGCGAGAAATTTCATGTATGTGTATTATTGGTGGTCGAGGCCATGTTTAATTCGTGGCGCAACTATGATTTCATGTTTGTAGTAGTAGGTAAAGATCCCGAGAACGCTGCCGGGCCCTAGCGCAGACTAAACTAATTCCTGAGAAAAGCCTATAGTAACAGTATTTTAAAGTGCCGGTGCTACTCCATATCAGGGGAAAATTGTACTAGCGAGATAATAATCAGTCTGACGGCGACCTCAAATAGCATAGCTAGTCCAACCTTAAGAGTGTTCTAACTTGCTATATAAGTAAGTTACGCGGTCAGCCGATTCTCAGTGGTAAAAGTTTACTTGTCATGGTGTAGCAATCACGTGGAAAGACATGTAAATTTCGTCGAGTTAAGTGGTCTCGTATACCTCAAATATCGAAAGAGTATTTCAGAATATGTAGGCCATGAGTTTTGAAATGCCAAGAGGCATTTAGACAGGACTTGTATACAGAAGTTTAGGATAGTAAGGGAGTTGGTCTTGCGTTATGGAGTATATTTGAGGGCTGTGGCGGATTCATCATATTGTAATCTTATCTTACTACCGGCCAATTAGTACCTTGCATTCCAGTACGGCTATCACTGATTGTGGTTAAGATGAAAGATGACAACGAAAAACGATTCCACTGCACATTTCAAGTTCTAGATTAGTAAAAGCTAAAATTTTTTCCCTCGTTTCGTATGCTTTATTTTGATACCGTATAATTACAGCAGTAAGTAGCTATTAAACATGCCCTCTAGTAAATCACAAAAAGTCAACGAATAGCCTCCCTCACCGCACTCTAGTGCGAATAGAGCCAGCACCATTATGTAGCTATGGCCGTGCGCTGTTCAGGATATACCGGTAACTACCCATGCATGACTACAGGGAGATTTAGTTTTAGATCTTTCCGTATCTCCCATGACTTCAATTCAGGTAATGCAGCATGCTATGAACACTATGCGTATAAATAACCAAATTTAATAGTATTTAGCACACAGGCAATTGGAAGACAGTCACTATAACATAATTAAATCACTCCATCTCTACGGTAATGCGTACACCATGTAGTCTGTACGGTAAATTACACCCGCTGTAGAAGCATAAAATCTTACCAATTCGACGCTGTTTTGATTTGCCTCATCCAATTACACATTTAATATCTTACTTCATCGTTCGGAGCAAGTTTATAAGAAACTTCGTCAGATAAATTTAGCCTACAAATCTTCCATCATTGTCGTCTTTTCAGTGATACTGAAATCAGTTGCTGTGTATTGCAGTAACATGATATGCTTCAGCTGTTACATAGTATCTTGCGTAATACCTTGCGTAAAAATTTCATTAGACTAAGTCCTTGACTCCTTGGTTAACTTGACAAAACTTTCATTACACGAAGTCCTTGATTAACATGACAAAAATTTCCTTCACTAAGTCCTTGCTTAACTTAACAAAACTTTTGTTAGATTAAGTCCTTGGTTAACTTGACAAAAATTTCGTTACATAAAGTCCTTGGTTAACTTGACAAAAATTTCGTTCAGACTAAGTCCTTGGTTAAGATGAAAAAAAATTTGTTAGATTAAGTCCTTTGTTAACTTGACAAAAATTTCGTTAGACTAAGTCCTTGGTTAACATGACAAAAATTTCGTTAGACTAAGTCCTTGGTTAACTTGAAACATATTGTGTTAGATTAAGTCCTTGGTTAACTTGACAATAATTTCGTTAGACTAAGTCCTTTGTTAACTTGACAAAAATTTCGTTGGACTAAGTCCTTTGTTAACTTGACAAAAATCTCGTTCCGACTAAGTCCTTGGTTAAAAATTTTGTTAGATAAAGTCCTTGGTTAACTTGACAAAAATTTCGTTAGACAAAGTCCTTGGTTAACTTGACAAGAATTTCCTTCAGACTAGGTCCTTGGTTAACTTGACAAAAATTTCTTTAGACTAAGTCCTTGGTTAACTTGACGAAAATTCCTTGTCAGTTAACAACTTCCTTCTATATAACTTTCTTAAACTGAAACTTTCGTTAGACTAAGTTGTCGATTAACATGACAAAAAATTCGTTAGACTAAGTCCTTGGTTTACTTGAAAAATATTTTGTTGGATTAAGCCCTTGGTCAACTTGACAAAAATTTAGTTAGACTAAGTCCTAGGTCCACTTGACAAAAATTTCGTTAGCCTAAGTCCTTCGTTAACTTGACAAAAATTGTGTTAGATTAAGTCCTTGGTTAACTTGAAAAAAATTTTGTTCAACTAAGTCCTTCGTTGACTTGACAAAATTTCGTTCAGACTAAGTCCTTGGTTAACTTGACAACTATTGTGTTAGATTAAGTCCTTGGTGAACTTGACAAAAATTTCGTTACACTAAGTCCTTGTTTAACATGACGAAAATTCCTTGTCAGTTAATAACTTCCTTCTAAATTTCTTTAACTGAAACTTTCGCTAGACTAAGTCGTTGGTTAACATGACAAAAAATTCGTTAGACTAAGTCCATGGTTAACTTGACAAATATTCTGTTAGATTAAGTCCTTGGTTAATTTGACAAAAATTTCGTTAGACTAAGTCCTAGGTCAACTTGACAAAAATTTCGTTAGACTAAGTCCTTGGTTAACATGACAAAAATTTCGTTAGACTAAGTCCTTGGTTAACTTGACAAAAATTTCGTTAGACTAAGTCCTTGGTTAAACTTAAAAAAATTTGTTGGATTAAGTTCTTTGCTCACTTGACAAAAATTTCGTCGCACTAAGTCCTTGCTTAACTTCACAAAACTTTTGGTAGATTAAGTCCTTGGTTAACTTGACAAAAATTTCGTTACATAGAGTCCTTGGTTAACTTGACAAAAATTTCGTGAGACTAAGTCCTTGATTGACATGACGAAAATTCCTTGTCAGTTAACAACTTCCTTCTAACTTTCTTAAACTGAAACTTTCGCTAAACTAAGTCGTTGGTTAACATGACAAAAAATTCGTTAGACTAAGTCCTTGGTTAACTTTACAAATATTCTGTTAGATTAAGTCCTTGGTTAACTTGACAAAAATTTCGTTAGACTAAGTCCTAGGTCAACTTGACAAAAATTTATTTAGACGAAGTCCTTGGTTAACTTGACAAAAATTTCCCTCAGACTAAGTCCTTGGTTAACTTGACAAAAATTTCGTTAGACTAAGCCTTTGGTTAACTTGACACATATTGTGTTAAAAGAAGTCCTTGGTTGACTTGACAAAAATTTCGTTACACTAAGTCCTTGGTTAACTTCACGAAAATTCCTTGTCAGTTAACAACTACCTTCTAACTTTCTTCAACTGAAACTTTCAGTAGACTAAGTCGTAGGTTAACATGACAAAAAATTCGTTGGACTAAGTCCTTGGTTAACTTGACAAATGTTCTGTTTGATTAAATCCTATGTTAACTTGACAAAAATTTCGTTAATCTTAGTCCCTGGTCAACTTGACAAAAATTTCGTTAGACAAAGTCCTTTGTTAACTTGACAAAAATTTTGTTAGATTAAGTCCTTGCATAACGTGACAAAAATTTCGCTAGACTAAGTCCTTGGTCGACTTAAATGTTACATTGGGTCCATGGTTAACATGACAAAAATTTCGTTAGCCTAAGTCCTTAGTTAACTTAAAAAAAATTTAGTTCAGACTAAGTCCTTGGTTAACTTGACAAATGTTGTGTTAGATTAAGTCTTTGGTTAACTTGAAAAAAATTTTTAGGCTACGTCCTTGGTTAACTTGAGAAATATTGTGTTAGATTAAGACCTTGGTTAACTTGACAAAAATTTCGTTACACTAAGTCCTTGGTTATAACTTGACGAAAATTCATTGTCAGTTAACAACTTCCTTCTAACTTTCTTAAACTGAAACTTTCCTTAGACTAAGTCGTTGATTAACATGACAAAAAATTCGTTAGACTAAGTGCTTGGTTAACTTGACAAATATTCTGTTAGATTAAGTCCTAGGTCAACTTAGCAAAAATTTCGTTACACTAAGTCTTTGGTTAACTTCACGAAAATTCCTTGTCAGTTAACAACTTCCTTCTAACTTTCTTAAACAGAAACTTTCGCTAGACTAAGTGGTAGGTTAACATGACAAAAAATTCGTTGGACTAAGTCCTTTGTTAACTTGACAAAAATTTTGTTAGATTAAGTCCTTGCTTAACTTGACAAAAATTTCGTTAGACTAAGTCCTTGGTCAACTTGATTGTTAGATTATGTCCATGGTTAACTTGACAAAAATTTCGTTAGACTAAGTTCTTGACTCCTTGGTTAACTTGACAAAATTTCGTTAGAATAAGTCCTTGGTTAACTTGACAAAAATTTCGTTACACTAAGTCCTTGGTTAATTTGACAAAAATTTTGTTAGATTAAGTCCTTGGTTAACATGACAAAAATTTTCTTTGACTAAGTCCTTGGTTAACTTAACAAAAAAATTGTTAGATTAAGTCCTTTGTGAACTTGACAAAAATTTCGTTAAACTTAGTCCTGGGTTAACATGACAAAAAATTCGTTAGACTAAGTCATTTATAGTCATTTATAAGATCATTTATAAGATCATTTATTAGATCATTTATAGTCCTGTTCTGTGTATAACAAAGTCAGAGGTGGGGACCCGATATGGACACTCTATAGAGACCTGACAGTTGGAATTTTTGCTCAATACAGTGACTTTCGCTTGGGTAGAAGCATTGGGTTTATGCACATTTCTCATGCTTTGAGTACAAGACAGTTGAAGTAGTACAATTATTTGAGTGGAATTCATATACTGCTCGACAAAGTACAGTGATATAAAATTCTAACTTGTAGTTTGCATGAATAACGATTATGAATGCTAGTTTTGGGATGTACTCATGAAGGCTCAGGTTAACGGACCCAAGCTTTCCAATGATAAACATACGTGGTGTATTCTAAACTAATGTTCATCGATGAAATACAGCGAATTCCCTTTCATTAAACGGACACCCTTCTTTGGAGACAATATGTTTGGTCCCAAGAGTGCCCGCTTTAAGGCCCAGACACAGTGGACGCGATTCGGCAAAGTGAAGCGATTCTTCAAATTTTGAAAGTGAATAAATCGATCCATGGAAGAAAATTTTAAAAGGCATGTAGACTAAACAACTAAAAATATTATATCGTCTTTGATTATCTGGAGAATTTCAACTAGAATCAAAGTTACTAGTCAATGAAAGTCGAAAAATCGCGTCCGATGTGCCTGGGCCTTTGGAGAGAGTTCACTGAGTCATCTTCTAAAACTATACTACAAAACACTTGAAAGATTCCGCCAACGGTTGATAACGATAACTGATGGCTATGCTTGCACAGTAAGCATTAAAGTATGATACAAGCGTCATATTTTACCACAGCGCTTCTAATCACTCGCACAAGAAAAATCGCAGCAACTATAGACCGATCTCCGTTCTATCAATTGTAGCTAAACTTTTCGAGAAACTTGTCTGTGCTCAGCTTAACTCATTCTTAACTGAAAACAATATTTTGAATCCGTATCAGTCTGGTTTTCGTAAAAATTACTC
>JAODVM010077433.1:0-17104 GCA_025400095.1 Phenganax marumi | reverse complement strand
ATCTTCAACATAGTTTCAAATAGTTTTATAGAAGACCAGTTATTATGGGCGTCATAAAGAGTGGCTGCTGGAACGTAATCGCAATGCTTAGCTTAGTCGTCGCTGAGGCTACCCACATGTACGCTCTGCGTACCTATTTTTTAAGAAGGCTGGGGCTCGTTTGTGATAAATTGCATTATTATGTTGCTTACAGAGTTCCGAATAAAATTACAAAAATAGACAATTTAGGAAATAGAATGAGTGTCTTTGTTTCTTTTTTTTTATTTTATTGACGAGGTTGAACTAGCATATGCAGGAAATTGCATGTTGAATACATTTGTTGTATTATCACAGTAGCTCTTGTTTTGTGTATGAAACAGGTGGAGGGTAACTACGTTAGGATTATTTAGCTTTACTGCTTTAAAAATACTAGTAACACTTAATGATTGTTAATGGTCAGCATATTGCTTTCAAAAGAACCACAGACCATATAAATATAGCAGAAAGATTTAACAAAAGAGTTCATGAGACTAGTATAGAATTACAGTTAACAAAGCTATGGGAATAAATTTTTCTATCCAAGGCTACACTGGCCACTCTGCTTCTATTGACAACTTTCATTACTTTCTTATTGTCCTGATCATAAGAAAGTTGCCTCTTTTCCAACTTAAAACCTAAACACACACACAACGTATAAGGCAGCTCTGCTCATTCTTTTAACCCATCTCTTTTCCTAACTGCCTCGTGTTCTCCATTATCCTTATCTTTCCTTGCATTTACTTTAGATACTTGTAAATGGCCTTAGTAATTTATCCATAAAGCTTTGCTTTCTGTATTTCCACATTAGTCTGGGATGTCCCGAGTTAAGATGAAATATTACTTTAGTCTATGTGGCCATGGCTCATTTGAAAGCAATATGCTGAGGTTAAATACTTGTTTTAAGAATTACATTCCACAAGGTGCTTCACTTGTTACCATATCTAACACCACTTAGCTGATAGTCTTATATGTGTGAACGTGTAATTATTTACATTACAAGCATTTGCGTATGTGGATATATGTGAGGCATCAAAGTGCTTAATGTTAAAATTACTTGATAGGGTCCATATGTAAGCTATCTCCAAATATGTGTATTTGCAGGTTTTGTTGTATGTGTGCCGCTGAATTGAGACCTGATAGCAAATGTTGTTGGAAATGCAAAGCAGATCAGCAAAGAAATGAAAAAAAAAAAGAAACAAACTAATCAATTTAGTAGTTACAGGTTTGTGTTACATTCAAATTACTATAACGTAATCAGATCAACTTAGCTATGTCATAAGTATGTGTCGTCAAGATTATATACTGGTTATTTTCTATGTATAGTTCAAGAATAAACTTGCATTTAAAATAGTATTATACTGCTGACATGTAAACGACATTAATTTAAATCGTTTTATGTTTGTTATGTAGAGCTCCCCTGCCATCCTTCGAGCAAGATAGGAAGGACAAGTCAAAAGAAAGAACAGGCTTGTGCTATCAGACATCGAAGAAGAAAAAAATGAGGACTCAGATCAAATGGTCTCGATCAATATTGGGCTTATGAGGTTGAATGACAATAACCAGCTGAAAGCAGCCTGGGGAAAACATTTACCTTTAAAGGCATGCAAATCTGCAATGCACGCCGAAATCCTTACAAGCTCCCTAGAAAAGTGAAAAAGGTTCGACAAAAATTTTGATGCTGAACGCCAATATCAGTTACTTTATCCAGACACTTCCCATGCATTGTTCATGCCAGGTGGTTGCAAAGATTTTTTTGAGCTTAAGGCATACAAAGAAGAATTAGGAAAGGAATACAAAAACATCATTCTCTTTCTGTGTACGATAGAGGATTTTGAAGCTGCTAATTGGCAGTAATTGCAACATCGAAGAGCAGTGTAAAGAAGAAGAAATAAATGCACATACGCCGATATCAGTACCGTAAGTTTATTATCACAACAGTAGCTACAGTATGTGCACTGTCTGTAAATTTGACTATCACACATGACTGTAAAACACTATTACGCTTATTGTTTATTATTATAGCTTGCCTATGAACAATGTTAATTTTGCTAAAATTTTCACAGCTCTTCAGTCCATCCTTATTCATGCTTGTTGCCGGTTACTTTACCTTCAATAAACCAGGCCTCCATCGCGACTCTGTCAGAAAGTGCCACTTCATCAGGAGAATCTACGCAGTCTTGTGCATCAAATACATCCTATAACGACTATGTTGGTCTTGTTGACGTTGATCTGATGTTTGATGACAACTATCACGACCTGATGGAAGCCATCGATGTCAGTTTGATCAACGATAACGGTCCATGCACCACAAGTAACACGGCAAGCATTCAAGATTTGATATCAACCTTGCAACGAGAGAATTTGCCCGATGCCACTGACGAGCCGATAACCATCACCATACAGCGTAAAAGCATCTTAACAAGTACGCTACGGGCCATTCGCCGTAAAACTTTCAGTTTCTTCAAAAGAGTGGCCATCAATTTTTCAGGTGAAGACGCAGTTGACGGTGGAGGCCCGAAGAGAGAGTACTTTAGGCTTTTGATGAAAGCCATAAGAGATATGGGAGTGTTAGACGGACAATGGTTTTCCCATGACCTCACCCTTCTGCAAGAAAAACAGTATTTCATGGCTGGTAATTTGATCGGGTAGAGTATTCTACATGGTGGCCCTAGTCTCAGATGTTTTACAGAAGCAGGATATCACATATTATGTGAGATGGAATTTCCTATAGGCACTGCAGTTGAGGTCGTACCTAATGGGAGACTTAAAATCCTTCTGGAAGAAATTCAAAACTGTTTTACGACTGAAGATTTTGAAACCATTATCCTGAAGCATGGAGATGAAATCTCATCGTATGGTTTTTCACGTATATACTTCAGTGACAAAGATCAACTGTTGAGATCTCTGCTGCGACAATACTTTGTTTTTGGATTTCAAGCCGAGATCGATCAATTTTTCGATGGTTTTGATCACGTTGCCAGCTTGGGTTCATTGCTCAAGAAGCATTCATGTTTGTTTACAAGCTACTTCAGCGCAAAAGTTCCTTCAGTTTATTTATCTGTTTTCAAGACTCTGTACAAGATTTCCTGGTCACCAGAAGAATCAAATGCAAGAGCTAAAGAAGAGGCTACTATCTACTAATGGGAACTATTTCTTCAAGATGCAGCAGAAAGAGAGGAAGGTATTACTATCCAAGATGTGTTAGTTTTTATAACTGGTGCAGATGAAGTATCTCCTCTTGGTCTGCCAAAGTTGATCGACATCGACTTTTATGGCTACGGCGAGCAATGCAAGAGGCGGCCATGGGTTTCAACATGTGCCCTTACTCTCACTTTACCTAAGGGACTCAACTACCCGGAGGAGTTTTCCATGTTGATTACAGAATGTATTTTGAACAGCCCAGGGTTTGGAAGGCTATAAACTGTTAGAAACTTTTAAGTTTGAACATTTGTTAAAACGCAAAAAGACGAAAAGTATAAGTTGTGCAACTACGTAATATTTTTGACTTGTTTGATTTTCATTAAAACTCTGCAACTGCACGACCGCGAGTAAAAGTGGATAAGAATGATGTTCCCAATGGTATTTCATTGCCTTCCATTCTCATATATTCTTAACAACTGTGAGTATAGATCAAGAGCAGAACGCCAATCATTCCCATGCTCCAATTCATATTTCAGAATAATGAATTCAAAGTATCCTTGGTAACTGTTACCGTGATCAGCCTCTACAAGTTCATCAACTGCATTTCTAAATTTTTGGTCGAGAACATCAAGAAGTAAGCTGTCTTGTCCATCATGACTGTCAGCGAAATAAAAAAGCGAATCGGGACGCCTGGAAACAGTTGAATGTCTTGAAGCCCTTATGCGATGAGTATTCCAATGTCTCTTCACACCATCTATATCTCTTTGAAGTAAAGCAGAAAAGCAAAACCAGAGACACTCTACATTCAGCTCGTCGGCAGTATTGAGAATATCTTACTCGATCAAGGCCTTAAAAAAGTTAATCCACCAATTGGTACGACTTTTTCGCAGATAAGCCCACCACGCTTCAATTCGTTGACTATGGGTCGAAGTAACACATTTGTGGGTTTCGAAACTATCACGAAAAAAGCGTGGAATTGTCACAGCTGTGCCGTTTTTCGTACCTTTGTCATTGATTAGCTGCACTCGACATCCACCGTGAAGGCGGACAGATTCAAGATAAAACGATGCTGTAAGATCTGGGTAGTTATTTGATCTGGTTACTTCTAACCACCAAACCTTCCTGCTCCATCCATCCAAGCATCCAAGTACAGGAAAACCGTACGGTTTCAATTTATCGTAACCATCCCAATGCCATGCGGGGTTAGGCCCTGGATTGTGGTACTGTCTTCTTTTAAGGCGATGTTCTGCTCTTAAATCTCTGCCCGGTGGATCCATTTGTGCCAGTAAATGTTCCACAACTAATCGGGGAACCTGAAAACCTTCCATCCTGAGGGTGTGCCATAGCGATCTGTAACCTGCCATACAACCAGGACCATCAAGTTCTACTTGTATATGCCTTCTAACCAACGCCAAGTGGTAATTCACCTCTCTTCTTTTCAAATTGTACCCTCTTAATCGCCTTTGTAGAGTACTTAAGCTCATTTTAATGCCATGAAAATCTGATAAAAACCGAAGCATTTCGTTATATGTGTATCCACTCCGAAAATAATATTCGAGCAGATCACGTTCGTCTTCATAATCTTCGTCGTTGTTTTCGCCGTCAACATCGCGTCTTTCCACCATTTTGTTTCCGTTTGAACATGATAATTTTGTTACTTCAGCATTTTTTTGGCGTGAATTAAAGTGGGTTTTTTTGCGTGAATTAAAGGGGTTTTTTGCGTGAGTTAAACTTTTTTGTTTGAAATAAAGTATTTTTGTGTGAAATAAAGTATTTTGGCGTGACAGTTGTGAGCCACCGTATCTATCTTTGAAGAATTAGTTTATTTATTGCAGTTACTGACTTGCATAATAAACCGTAACACAAGGGTTTTTGCAAAACCATACAATATGCATTGGTAACCCTAATGGGGCCCGTTCCACACAAGCATTGACTCCAGTAGCCACAATTCGCTACCCGAAAAATTTACTTAGATGTTCTTTTGATTTGTCTGTGAAATGTTGCGCAGAAGTTAAAATTTTCAACGACTGTAGTGGCTGGACACATTTTTTCTGCAACAAATGATTACAAAAACTTATTTCTTTATCGGGAGCCAAAACGTTTTTTGACCGGGTTGAAATGCTGAGGTGGAAAATGATCTTGACATACATGCAGTGCATATAATAAACTTGGTTTCATTGAAGTTTTCTATTACAGCAACTCTACACAGCAAGAAAATGGTTTTGATATTAAACGCAATGTCAACCGAATCACAAGCGTCGTTACATGCTCATCTCATACCATTTACAATTTATGAAAACTTATAAGAACAAATAGCATTTTAGCCACGTGTAGATACAGATATCTGGGGAAGTTTTGGTTCTGATGAATTTCTTACTCCACATCATTTTCTATGAGATCATTGAAATGTCATTTCAAATCCTCTGACTGGATTGGATTTCAAGTGCTTGTTTTTGGATTTGAATATTACATCCAAACTAAACTTAAAAACTCAAACTATAATAAACTAGTCAATTGTGTCGTTTTCCTTTGTTAATAGCCACGGCACTTGTGGCTAATTCTTCTAATGTACATTGTTCTGGCTTAGTGGTAGTTTGTAACTTACTTGCACTGGAATTGCTGTGGTCTTGGACACTGCTTTGACACAGGTTGCTAACTAGAGCATTTCTTGTTGAAGTCAACTGTATCAACACAAGAACTCAGGCTGTTTGAGTCAGAAGTCCAGCCACCACTTGGGCTTTGCTGATGTCTTCGCTTTCGGTGACCTTTTTCCTCTTCCTGTGTCACTTTTTGTTGACTTTTTGGGACAACTTCTTTCTTTTTTTGTTTGCTTTCGCATCGACAGAGAAAAATGAGCTGTCACTTTTATCGGGACTTGAATCGGTCGAATCTCGTTTCGTTTTCACATGTTTTCTAGCTTTGCATAAGACTGGAGAAATGGCTACACTGATTGTACTATACAAAACATTGGACTTACTCACAGAATTACAGGAATTTGTAACTTCGCTTATTGTTTTCGTTTCCTTCTCTAAAAATGACTCAAATATGGATTTGTTTTCACCTGTGTTCTCTGGAACTTTATGATTGCATGCCATCCATAATTTTGCCATGTCCCTTTGCAGATCTAGCTTACCACTTGCAGCTTTTAAAGAGTATTTGTCTGGGAATGCTTGAGTTAGATGTCCGCGAATGTGACAATTGCTACAAATTGCTCAGTAAGTTCCTGCATTCACTGGCATAGGCACTTCTACCTTAAGTTCATGCAAATGAGTTTCAAGAGTGATCTTGTTGTCTTCCAGCATTTGCAATTTAATAGTTATATGTTCAATTTTACTTTCTTTGCACCCTTGAACTTCAGGCAAATCTGCTGCAAAATTAAGTTGTTTGGGAAGGGCGTGTGCCCTTCCCAACAACTTAATTTCCATGAAAGTGGCAATTTCTGTGAAAGTGGAAATCGGTCTCACCTTGTCATTTACACTCAAAGATGTAGGTTCATTGAGATGATCACGAATTAGCAATTTTTTTTTCATAAGTAGCGATGAATCACTTCTACCAACTTTCAAATTAATTCAATCGTAAGCTCCAACAGTAACAAAATTCTTGAAAGCATCTGTTAGGAGGAATTGTTCATTGACATTTGCATGAATGTTTATGAAATGCCCTGACTGAACATCTTAATATGCTATTTGAATTTCGTCATCGTGCAATTCGTTAAAACAAGGTGTTGAAGGTTTAATACATTCTACCACTAATCTGTACTCTTTAAGAGGTCTTTTAAGGAAAACACTCACATATCTGTTGCCTAAATAATTCACTAAAAGTTGCTACATTGTATATAGTTGTTGCCAGTCAGCGTAAGAGATGAAAATCATGAAATTGCAACTTTGCAATTAACAAATAACAAATTACCGTCAGGGTTGGAAATAGTACGACACGAATGTCGAAATTGCAAAATTGGGCATCAACATAGCAATGTTGGGGTCAAAGGTGAATCGGATTTGACTGTAAATTTAAAGTAGATTGTGCAGTTTTAGATTTATAGGTCAACTTTCATGTATTTCTTTAGGAAATGGGTATGAAAACTGAGGAAGACCAGGAGGAGAATAATGAGAATGCTACAGGTGCAGGTATTTGGAAAAACAGTCAAAGGTATGCTTGAAGAGGCAGATTTCATGTTGGAAAACACCAAAATACTAGTTGACAATAAGTCTTAAAGTTCACTTGTGGTGAATGCTGAAAAGTTCTGCACAGATAGTACAGGTATTTCAGGGAGAAAAATAAAACATCCTAAAACGACTACTGAAAGTAATGATGAGTTAGGCACTTCAGCAAAAAAATCAAATGCAATGTGTTCCAAAACGTTTGACCAAGTTGCACATGATCACACATATAAATTGCATTCACCTTGTATATTAACAAGACAGTTGGATGATCTTGTGCACAAAGCTTCAGCTCTGCAGAAGAGCGCACGGAGATCTCAACGAAAATAGACAGTTGGAAAAAAAAAGTAAAATCATTGACTGCAGTGGTAAGTGAATTGAAGGATAAGAATCTTATGAATACTGATTGTGCTACCATATTGGAGTCGACTTTTTCTGGAGTTCCTAAGGAGATAATGAAAAGGTTACTGTCACAGAAGAAAAAGAAAAACCCTGGGGCATATCTAGCTGCACTAAGATCACTTGCGCTGACACTGAACTTCTATTCGGCCAAGGCGTATAACTATGTGCAAAAATCATTCAATCTTGGTCTTCCCCATTCATTTGTCGTGTGATCATGGCACAGCACTATTGATGGTGAACCAGGTTTCACAAAAGATGCCTTGACAGCTATGAAAGCTAGAGTTTTGGCTGCAAAAAGAGATGGACAACAAGTTGTATGTGCAGTAATGCTTGGCGAGATGTCTGTACGTAAGCATATTGAGTGGGATGGTAAACAGTTCTGTGGATTTGTTGACCGTGGTACTGGTATCGATGATGGCTTGCTGCCAGAAGCAACAGAGGCACTTGTCTACATGGCTGTGTCACTGAATTCAAATTGGAAAGTACCATGCGGGTACTTTTTGGTGAATGGCCCGACTGGTCAGCAAAAAGCAAACCTGACTGGAACATGCATGGCCAATTACATGATGCAGGTGTTAAAGTGGTCTCATTTACATGTGATGGTTCTACAACTCCTGTAGCAACGCTGAGAGAACTTGGGCAAAAATATCAGGTGATGGTTTGCAAGCATACTTCATGCATCCATGTGACCCTGCCATGATGATTCGTGTTTTTCTGGATGCTTGGCATGTGATAAATTGGTGAGAAATACAATGTCTGACTATGGAATTTGAAAAACAAGACTGGGGAAATGATAAAGTGGCAATACTGGGTAGAATTGCATCGGTTGCAGGAATCAGAGGGTTTGCATCTTGCAAACAAGCTAAGAACTGCCCATATCAGTTGGCAGCCACAAAAAATGAAAGTGAACCTTGCAATGCAGATGCTGAGTTAAAGTGTGGCAGATGCTTTGGAGTATTGTGAAAACAACCTGAAACTACCACAATTCAAAGGTTGTGGTGCAACGGTTAAGTTCATTTGGGTCTTCAATAGGCTGTTTGATATACTGAATTCACAAAATCTACTGGTGAAAAATTTCAATGCACCAATCAAGAAGACAAATTATGAGCATATAAAGAAGTTTTGTACGAGGCAATTCAGTACATTAAGGAATTGAAAGATCCACAAGACACACCGATTCTAAAATCAAAGAGGAGAACTAGTTTTCTTGGTTTCTTGATGTGTATTAATAGTGTTACGGGATTAGCAGAAGATCTTGTCACTGTTCAGAAGCCAGTTCTGAAGTATCTTTTGACCTAGAAGATGAGCTAAGATCACTTGGAGTTATTTTTTGGAGCTGTGCGATCATCCGGAGGTTGGAATAACAATCCGACAACTCACCAACTTGTTGATGCATAGAAGCAGTTACTGATGCGACACAATTTTGAGAGTGGAAATGGAAATTGCAGTCCTCATGCTGGCACAGAAATGCTAGAAAGTGTCCAAGACCAATGTGAAATTACCTCATTATCTATGGGAATTTCTGATGTGGCAATTGCAAGAAGATATGATTTACATTTATGACAACCAGTTTCTGTTGATGAAAATGACTGCTGTGATGTAGCTAATGCCATGTCTGTGTACAAGGAGCAAGCAGTTTCCTACATTTGCTGGTTTTGGCATGAGGATGGTTCAGAAAAAGATTAACTACATACAGTGCATTGCAGGATTGACTGAGACTAAAGCTAACCTTCCTGATTTATTTGTTATGTGGAAAACGAATGGAAGACTTAAATTACCATTGTTGGGTCTGATTAAAATTTGCAAAGAGACGGAAAAGTGTATCCTCCGAATGTTGAAGACAACTGATGGTGCATTATCACACAGTACTAAACTGTCAAATGCAATTGCCATGGCAGTATTACCAGTTTGTTTTGAGAGTGGTGTGTTTAGCTGTCTGGAGCAGCACATGTTTGATTCAACTGCTGCTAACAACCACATGTTTCCTTTGATCAAACGTTGTGCGCAGTGTTCTGTCACAATTCGAATGCACTACTTGAACAAATTGAGAAACGTAAAATGCAGGTGAGAAAGTATGTAAAAAGTTGTCAAAGCTTGTCCTATTCAAACACCAGTAATGTGAAGTATGAAAGTGAAGTTCTGGGCACTAATGTGCTTATGGGGAAAATTGCCTGTACCTATTAACACAACGACATGCGTTTGTTAAAATGAATTGAAATCCAACTAAAGCTAGACTAACAAGTTATAATTGCCTTCAAAGCATCTTGATCCCAAAATGTCAAAAATTTAATACATTTTTAATTTTTTAAATTTTAATTCATTTGAGAAATTGCATTTAAAGAACTGCAGTCATTGCGTTTTTGAGGGACACGTCCCTGGCACAATATATTTGTGTTTCGAGGAAGTTACATTTATTGCAAAGAGTCAGTTCCCTGCTCATACATAGCATAATGACATGCAGTCATATTATGTATGTGTTCAAGGGATAAGATTGACGAAATACTTAGTACTGGTAAAATGGTGAAAATGTGTATGGGACACATTAGACAAGTATTCTGAAACCATATATAACATCACTTTTTCAGATGTTTAAAGAAATATGGTAAGTCCAAGTTAATTGCTTATCAGACAATATGCAAGATTCTTATGATAGCAGATTCAATATTCTTATGAAATGAACTTACATCTGTTTCGTTATTTTTATAGAGATTAACTCATAAAATGGCAACAAAATGGAGAATATTAATTGATTCATTCAAAAATATACGGTGTTATTTTTGTGATAGCTAGAACATGAATTCTGTTATGATGTAGTAATATAGTCAGTTAATATTTAATTCCAAGTTAATATAATAGTTCTAATAGTATAGAGCTTTCACACATTACACCCAAAGATAAAGGGGGTACTTCTGACACCCTAGACTGTGATGCATCCTGTAGTCTGCCAGGTATGAACCGACATAACAAGGAAAAGCTTAAAAAAGTTTTGTTTTTATTGGAAAAATTCTCTATAGCTGATGAAGCCTACCATGAACTGTCCGTAGTTACCAATGGTCTGCCAAAATCATATATTATCAAAAAGTCAAGATCGAACTTGAACAAGTCATACTGTATAGGGAAAACACAAGGACATTGTCCTGATGCAAATCTTGATTTTTACATCTACTGTCACAGACCACATCAAAGATGTAGTGGTCACAAAACCAGAGCTGGAGGGGGCAACAATTAAAGTAAAGCTAAGTGGTGATGGTGCCTGAATGTCCAGGACAACCAATTTTACAATGTTCTCATTTGTACTTTTACAGCTTAAAGGAAGTGTCATGTCGTCAAAGAATATCAGAACACTTGCAATCATAAATGGTCATGAAGACCATGAAACATTGAACTGCCCACTTTTTTTCAAGAAGTTAATGAACTTATTCATCAAAGATTTATTTTAATTGATGCTAAATAAATAAATTTAGAGTCCTTTCTGGGTGGTGATTTGAAATTATTGTTGATGACTATGGGCTTAAATTCAGCTTCATCAAATTTTGCTTGTTTGTGGTGCAATGTGTGAAAACAAAACAGATGAGATACAAGCAAGTCCTTGACTTTATACAGTGAGGGGACACAAAGAAGAAATTTGGCAGAACTCAAGAAGATATACCAGACCAAAGGTGAAATTTTTGGTTGAATTCACCCTCCCCTGATTTATAGACAACTGGACCATGTTGTGCCAGATGAACTGCACCTATTCTTACGGGTAATGGACCGTCTGCTTCAAAACATAATTGATGGAGTAATTGAATGCGATTCAATTGCAGATTTTGATAAACCAAATATTCTACCCAAAGGGCTGTGGTTAAAAAAATTGTTAGAAAGTGTAAATGAATTGGGCATACCATTTTCAATTTGGTAAAAAAAATGCGGATGGATCAAGTAGTAAAATCCCAGCATTTACCAGCCTAGTTATAAGGTAGAAGAAAACCTTGCTGAACAAACTTCCTGGTGTATTCCATCATCAACTCGACCCTAAGGCATGTGGAATTGCAACCTAAATATGGAATGATTTCAAAAATTACTATGATTTGATTGCACATTTTAAATTGGCTTGTCATTCACCCAGCATTGTGTTCAACAAAGGAATAAGATGGATTCAACTGTTTTGTTCCTTAAGAAGTAGCAGATCTGGCTATACAAGGGCTAGAGTTACACCCTACATGCACATAATGTGCTATCACATTCCAACTTTTATTGAAAAATATGGGTACATTAAGAAGTTTCTGGGCAAGCTGTTTTAATAAAATAATGATGATGCCAAGTGCATGATGTTTTAAAAGTCAAATAAATGTTTTAAAAGTCAAATAAAAGTCAAATATTATTATTATTATTAAATGGAATGCAGCCAAGGATATTCTTCTAACTTAAAGTAGATCGCAGGCGCTACACTAAAAGAAAGGCAGAATACTGGGAAGGAGACATATGCAGAATAAGGAAGGAAAAACAATTTCTTTCTGAACCTTCTGCAACACAAGTAGGTGATCAAGATGTGTTAGATGTGTTGCATTCCGCCATAACTCCAACCAAAAACTCAGCAGTCGTTTAAAGAATGTTGACAGTTGTGCAGTTAAGAGAGATTATCGAGAAAAAAGGCCTTAATCAACAAGGGTTGTCGAAGTTTAAAAAACATGAGCTGATAAATATAATTGGAACATCCCAAATAGTAAAAGTGGATGAAGATTGTCATAGTAAAGAGACTGGTATGATTAGGACATTGCATATGTTCACAAGCTACTACTAGTATTATGCAGTGCCTGACAAACTACAATTGGTTAAAATATGATTAACACAGGTGAAGACATTTAACTGACTAGTCAGGTAAAACATACTTTACAGAAATCAGGCTTCCCAATGTCACAAATTGCATTAATGTACTTAACATGCACATGGTGTCACTTACCAGTGGCATAGCCAGGGTCATTTCTTTGGGGGGTATTTGACCCCCCCCCCCAAATATCTCTCCAAATCTGAACGTTTCACAAGACCTGTTTTTGCCATCGGGGGGGACTTCCCCTGAATTGCCCCCTTGGCTATGCCACTGTGACATACATATTCACATTTAAAACAAAACTCAACTATGTAAGCAAACTATTTGTAAAACTATAAAAACTTGTATCGGGTTTCAGCTTGAATTAGCAATAAACAGGAACACTAACCAAGTTTCAAAATAATAACCTTTGAAGCCGAGAATTGATCACCTTGTGTGCTATAATTTGCAGAAATTAAATCAATAAATCAAATAAACCTGAAGAAGTGTGAATTACAAAACATGTATAAGTTGCCATGTTTGTAGACCTGGTAGCTGCTGAATGTGACAGTCATTCACTTGTTTAAAACTCATTGTCAAATGACAAAGTAGGGGGCACATACTGGTAATTTATGGTTCAAAACTTTTTATTGTAATACCTTGGGTACTTTGAAAACCGTCTCCACCTACTGATGTTATCATAGACTGTGTTGACCAACTAAGAAAGAAAGTTATTGACTCCCTTAAACATAGATAGCCTCAGCAAAGGTCGACTTTGGAGCTCCAGCATGATGTTTGTGATTAAATGTTTGCTGGTAAAGAAGTGCCAGCTGAATAAAAGAAGTGGACATTGTTTGAAGAACAGGATTTCTCAGATTGTGACCTACCAAATAATTGGAATTGCCACTATGATGAACATGGATATGGTTTCAAGACGCTATTTCCAGTGAAGATGAGGATATTTCTTGCTCGATCAGCTAAATGGTTTGACATTGTTAAAGCTCCTTGTGCTTACACTGAGAAAGCTTCACTTAATTTTATAAAAGTCCCTTCATAAAATTTTGTTTGATTAAGGTGATGTTAAGAGAATAAATAGTTAAGTTTTATAGTTTTATAAATAGTTTATTAGTTTTGTTATGGCTGCTGCACAAGCTCAAGGACTCAAAACAGTGATGATTTTGCTTGTGTCATGACACGTTAATAAGATTTGAAGAAACAAAGGCGAGATCATATTTTACAGGCAACTGTAATATTCTGATGCACAAACAATACAATTGTTCAATTTCTTGTTTGATTTTGCTGACATAACACAGATCGTAAACTAAAATATGGCATATTTATATAAATAAACTAAAGACCTTAATTCTAATTGTTTTGAGCAAGAAAATTCATATCTAGGTCAATTATGTAAAGCAACTAGATAACGCTAAAACTAAATTATGAACATACACACAAATCAACATGCGATGTGCTATAATAAACCATAGAGAATTGAATATGCAGATTTAACATGCAATAAAGCGAGAACAAGTTACTCCTTCATGCAAGTTATCCAAAGTTGAATTTGGTGAAAATCACTAATCAAAACTACTTAAAGTAGCTAACACAATAAGAATTGTCAATTATGTAAACTCACATAACAGTCCCGCTTTGTCAAGGTGATAGATCCACAAGCCACAATGTCCTAAATATTGGAAAAACCACAAAATCTTACAACATTATAATATCTTTAGTGCAATGTTGTTTTGACGAAAGCGCAAGCCCAACTGCCAGAACAACAAGATTTGTGTGACATTTTACCTCTCTAAGTTGGAACTAGTTAATACATCATGCCTATCTAAGTTACTTGCTAAAATGTTCCAGCTTGATACTTATACTAATGATGATAATTTACCTTAATGATACTCTTGAAATGTGATGTTCAGGTTCTCAGGTACTTTCAAATGAGCTGTAATCTTTCCATTTAACCAGGTACTTTATTCCCTCTAGCCATATATATAATGCTCACTGAACGCATAGCACATTTAAGTCAAAACACTTATTGTCAGACAATTAATCGAAGTGATAGCAGAATATATAAATATATATTGCCTTATCAAACTTCCTACAGGCAATCAATTGCTCTGCCTACAAAATTCCACTTGTCTGTACTCTTTTAGTTTTCGTTTTCTCCATTTCATTTAAAAAGACATCAACAGTACTCAAGCTATGCAAAAGAAAGTATGGGACATTCTGCTTTGTACTCCACATGTTCCAAACAACTGCCATTGCTGCCATTTTATTGAGCTTTCACGAATTATAAAGTATTTCACTTGTGCTACACACGTAAAAATTGATCAGGTTGATGCAACATTGTCCGTCGAACAACGCTTGATCAATAATGTTATCATGGCTGAACAACGTTGTTCAAATAACAATCGTTAACAGCATTGTTCCAACAATACTGTTCACGGTTGATGTACGAACAATAGTTGTTACAACATGTTAGAACAAGTGTCAACATGGCTGATGAAACATGCCTGATAAATGTTGTCTGAACATTGTTGTTCAGCATTGTTCGTTCATCAGGCGTCAACAACATTGTTGCGTCAACTGCAAACAACCATTGATGAAATAACAAGTTGTTTTCAGTTGTTCGAAAAATCATTAACAACATTGTTTTCATCTCGTCTTCGCGCCATCGAGCAACGACAGCGTTTTGGAATTTCACTTCCGGCACGTCAAAGGTCAAAGCCACATGTCAAAGTCGAATCTGCCGCTTGGTGCTCTCAGATTGTAAGGGTTTTTTTAGGAATTTAACGATCAAGACTAACGAATATTTCATCAAATTTATCGAAATAAAGATGAGAAACGTCAGAAATGCTGTGGAAACAGTAGATAGAAAGAAAGCCATGGTCATCGTTGATCGAAGCAATCAAGCAGGTCATCCCTTGTCTGTTACAGAAGTTTGAAAGACAACAACAAAGCTGGCATGGCTCAACTAATGCAACGAAGCTGTCGTTCTTCTGAATAGTAAAGGTAACGTTTTATTATAAGATCATACAGTGTGGCAATAAATTTAATATGATCAGTTCATAGATCGATGGCCATCAACTCCATAGCCTCTGTTAAGACATTTTCACTTTTTGTAACTGTAAGCGTTGAAAATGAGGTCACTGATGACACAGTTAAGATCCAACACGAAAGCATAGCATCAAAATACGTCTGATACTTCATAGATTAACTGGAGACAAAGCAGTGGTAAATTACTTCCACTCATTTCCCAACAGCAAATGAACTTCAATGAAGCAAATGAACCTTAATGAGGCAACTATGAATTTGAATGGCTGTACTAAATTGATTATGGTAAGTTTAACAAAGTTAAGTATTCTCATCATTTTTGTAACGGATTAAAATTAATGTCTTGAACCACAGAAAAATTATTCTTCAAAAAGAATTTCCTCCCATTGCGATGAGGATGGTCCTCTGGATCCATATTTGGATTCCTTCCATTTGTAGTAGTTGATCCAAAATTTCTCATCTTTTTGGCACTCTTCTCTGCCATTTTCAGCAACATATGTTCTCTGAAAGAAAGGAGGGTAGTGCAGAACCTGTTTGTTATTTAACTTAGTCCAACCCTTCTCTTTTTATTGCTTGTGGTCTTTTGAGGACAATAGTTTTGTTTGCTTCAAATCTTGTTCTAGAACATATTTTTATATATTGTTATTTTTTTGTAGAATGTGGGTAATAACACGTGTCTTTGGTACAAATGCAAAGTGCTTGTGCGAATAAAAACTTTCATACCACAAGAGCGGTTTGTTGAAGGACTGTTTGCTCCAAGATGGCATTGAATTTTACTCCAAGCAGACCACAAATCTTTGAAGCAAGCTCCTTCGATGAAGCTTTTTCTAGCGACGACCAGTTGCCAATCCCAAGAATCTAAGAACCAAAGAAAGTAAATAAATATATGTATGAATTTTATTAATAATTAAGTTTGGCATGCCCAAGTCTTTTCAGGCTCATAATTCATTTCCATGCATGTTTTTGACGGACTGCCAAGCATTAAGGGAAGGATTGCAGGACATGAATGGCTTAACACTTTTGTGTTTAATATTATACAGTATGCACTGGTTGAGTTGCATGCATAATTTGATTAATTATGAAATAATGGGTTCTTTATTTCTTCAGTAGATTTTTTGTCGTCTAATTTTGTATTATTTAAATTTTTACCCTTCTTCTCTCCTCTGCTCTCCAGTAAGTAAATTTCTTCTTTTCAAACTGGTCTGCCAGAGTCATCATTTCGTCCAGTTTTATCCCATACGGAGAATTCTGGAACTCGATTTGCAGCTGTTCCTTAAAACATAGTCATTGTGTTTTAGCATAACATAACATAACATATGATAGTATGTGCATGGTTTTAAAAGCATTTTCATCTCCTTACAGTTTTGCTTTCATTAGACTTGGAAAAGCGTCCAAGTTGTATATAGGCCTTTGCCAGTATTGTTGTTACCTTTGCCTGTTATAACAAATGTAAAACCAGAAATAAGAAATATGTGTAGCATAATGCATTCATGTGCATTGAGAAAACTTAAACTTACTGCATGACTGGACTTGG
>JAODVM010077322.1:0-17109 GCA_025400095.1 Phenganax marumi | reverse complement strand
AGAAAAATTGTCGAGTTGTTTTTTAAATATGCCTGAAAATGTAGCGCGGATCTTTATGTCCCCTACAGGGCTCCGTAGTGGAGTGAGGAGAAAGTTTCAAGTCCCCAATTTTAAGACAATTAGACTTTAAAATGATTTTATCACTTATAATTCCCGTAACTACATAGAGTAACTCATGTACATACTAACCTTAATTAATGTAAATATTTTGCATGCTATTTTATAATCTTAGACTCTCTTATATATTACGTCTCTTATCAGTGTAAACTTAACGTTATTCAGCCGTGTAGTTCACCACTCAGGCTGCGAGTTTTAATTATTAAAGTATCTATCTATCTTTCTATCTATCTGAAGAAACGCAACAGTGTGTCGTAGAATGCTGTACAGCTTTGCGTTATATTTTTCTTGTTTTTCTCAAGGTATAGACCTTCAAGTTTACTTTCATAAAAAACTTTATATCCATTTGTTCCTAGGTGCATGTACCCATAACTATAATACTCAAGAATAATAAATCAAAGAACACGTCTTTAGCATGCAGGGCCCGGTTGCTCAAAAGCTAGTCAGGTTAATCCTATAGGTTAAGTTAAATTTTGAAGCAAAGTTTTTGACCGGTTGCTTAAAAACTTGGAACTTCTTGCTACAAATTTTGTTTCGATCAACAGAAGTCTCAATTTGGAAAGACTTCAAACAAACGGACGAACAGAATGACGCAAATTAACACAGCTGGTTAAATTTTGACCAGGGTTAACCTTACTTCACCTTTGAATGACCGACCCCTGTATCCTACAGTTTCCAATCTTCACATTATATCATTAAAAGTCTGGCCTATCCTTGTCCTGTCCTTCTACAATTGTGTTACGAATCATTTTCGTCTCTGCACATCTAATGCACATAATTTATTCTACACTTCGGAATATCAGTTTAACATTAACACCTTAATTTGGTAAATTTATATTCATACTTAAATGTACTCAATATCTAAATCAGTAAAGTTGCTCATCAGTGCAAAGCCCGATGAAGGTCCGGGCTTACGGACCGAAAGCTTTGCATAAATAAATTTACGTGGTGTTTCCACAAAACCTTGTTGTAGATATTTTATCGCCATGAAAACATTCAAAGAACTTAAAGTTACAATAGTCACTCTTCCGCGAGCTTCACTTAGCTAAGTATTTTAATTATTTATCAACTTTATCTGTTAATTCATTGTCAGATAAATATAATCTAGTTATTTGCACAGTTACCGCTCTTCAGAACAACCCTAAACATTCAACACAATCTGTTCATTCATTGTCTGCTCACTGATAGATCTAATTCAGTTACTTTGCTATTACCGCTCTTCAGAGCATCCCTTATAACAATTACCACCTTTATATGTTAATTCATTGCCTGATCTAGATTTAATTTAGTTTCCACCTACCGCTATTCAGAGCATCACTTAAGCATTTAGCAGCTTCATCTGTTAATTCATTGCCGGATAGATCTAATTCAGTTACTTTGCTATTACCACTCTTCAAAGCGTCAGTTAAACATTTAGCTCCATCATCTGTTATTTTATTGTCTGATAGATATAATTCAGTTAATTTGCAGTTACACCTCTTGAGAGCATCACTTAAACATTTAGCACTTTCATCTTTTAAGTTATTGTATGATAGATTTAATTCAATTAATTTGCAGTTATAACTCTTCAGAGCATCACTTAAACATATAGTACATTCATCTGTTAATTCATTGTATGATAGATTTAATTTAGTTAGTTTGCAGTTACCGTTCTCTAGAGCATCACTGAAACATTTAGCACCTTCAGCTGTTAATTCATTCCATGATAGATCTAATTCAGTTAATTTGCATTTACCACTCTTCAGAGCATCACTTAAACATTTAGCACCTTGAACTCTTAATTTATTGCATCCTAAACCTAATTTAGATAGATTGCAGTTACCACTCTTCAGAGCATCACTGAAACATTTAGCACCTTCAGCTGTTATTTCATTGTATGATAGATCTAATTCAGTTAATTTGCAGTTACCGCTCTTCAGAGCATCACATAAACATTTAGCACCTTTAGCTGTTAATGCATTGCTTGATAGATCTAGTTCAGTTAATATGCAGTTACTGCTCTTCAGAGCATCACTTAAACATGTAGCACCTTCAGCTTCAATTCTCTCGTCATGTACTCTTAAAGTGGAAAGGGAGTTTTTGTTGTTCAGCAGGTATCCTATGCTTGTATCCGTATCATCAGCCATACGACTGTAGGTGATTATTAACTCGGTAATTCTGATATTGCCCAGTAACTTCGCCAACTCAAGGACAGCATGTTTCTCCATGGTACAGTGGTCGATGTCAAGCTTTTCCATGTCCTTCATACACCTTAGAAATCCAAAGAGAGCACTTGCGTCCACTGGCGCAATATTCAAGCCCTGCAAACGACACTCTGTGGTTGGCATCCCATTACTATCACAGGCAATTGAACTCATAACGTCAACGTCTTGTAATTCGTGTGACCACTTTATTACACGTAGTTGAGAATTTTGGTAAACATTTACGCGGCTATGCGGCAAGAAATCGTGAAATCTACAACCAAATTTGCAAGTGAAAATATTTCAGTTATCATAATGTTTAAAAAATAGGTTTTTGCGTATAGTCTATTGGGAATGAAAAAGTACCTTTTAGATAGGATTTCTATAAAATTTTGAGCGTCATCTGTTCTTTTAGTTGCCTTGCTGTTAAAAAAAACATTATTTTTTACATTACATTTAGGGATCCACGCGTCACATCTTTTATATGAGTGTTTTCGTCGAAGTTATTATACAGGGTACCGGCGTCACGAAAAAAACGAGAACTCAGCAGTGAAATCACCAATGATGCGTAAAACATTGACAAGGTACGGCCTGGTTCTCATATGTCGCCGATGATTGGTGACGTTTATTATCCTTGAACATTGGTGCGTCAATCTTTTGTCTAGCTCCAAAAATTCAGTTCTTCTCCAGTGATTAAAGATCAGTCGCGGGAGCGCCACCGACAATCGGCGACATATCCAAACAGGGCTTCAAAGTGTTAACATTGAGGTAAGAAAATCTGCTTGTAAATTGTGCGATTTTCTGCTCTTGGGACTTAGAAGCAAATTATAAAACTGTAAAAGAAAAAAGCTAGGTAAAATAATCAAAGTCATGCATTCAAATTCCAAAACTTTATTGTCATTGGTGACTGAAAAGTTTTCGTGTTTTTTCGGACATCCTGTAGAGAGTGGAGTGATTAGTATATTAATTCGTTAAACGGCACAGACTGATTACATCTCAGCTGAAATTAAACTCATTTAAATCCGACAAAATTAATTTGTTAAGCATATATTTCATACCTAGTACTTTTGGCTTTCAATTCTTTAATCTTGTCTCCAACTAAACCCGCAACAAACTGAATCACCAAATGCCATTTGGGGTTATTAATATGTTCAGAAAAAAATTCACCAATGTTTGCCTTATCATAAACCACGTGACGTGCTGCCAAAAACTCTTGAATCGTTAAATGAAGAAAACAAAAGAGATTGCGTCGCTTGTCTCCTAACTTATTGAATAAGCCACAATCCGATAGCTGATCAAGTAACTTATCACCACTTTCCAGCTCAAATATCAACTTTTCCTCTTCCATTCCATTTCTTGCAATCTTTTGAAGTTCTTCCAAGTCATCTTCAAGTAGTTTAGGAAGTTTTCCAATGAAATAATCTTTTGGAGGTCTTTTAGTTCTGTACTTTGCATGATGCTTGAAGAGCAAAATCTTTATTGCTCGTTTGTACAGCTCTGTAATTGTTACTGGAACGTTGCTTTGGACACTGTCACCAGTTTGTTCAATACTTTCTGATAACGTCAAGCAAACAATGTAGCAATTAACTGGAACATAACAAAGGCTGAAAAGTTCTGCTGACTGCTTAATTAAAGTAAACATCTTTTCACTTTTGCTGGTGTCCTTAAGACAAAACTTCGAAACATATTCCTTAATTTGTTTCTCACTAAACCCTAAAATTTCAACTTTTCGCTCAAAATCTAGAAAATTGTAAATGTGCTCCGCAGTTGGCCGAGACGTGGTTAACACAGTGCTTCCGGGTAGTAATTTCCCTTGTAGAACTAGTTTAAAAATCGACAATGTATGCTTAGGCTCGTTGTGGCTATTTACTACATTTTCTGCAGCTAAAGGCTGGTCATCAACTTTAAGTTCGTCCAAACCATCAAAAATTAGAATGACGTTATTGGATTTTAAACAAATATATTCATAAATATGGTTGAAATCCTTTGGTGACATGTTGAATCCATCTGAACGCCGTAACATTTCCCAAAGACTTATCCTCTCTTTGTTAAATGATCGAAATCGTATTAAAAGTACCATTTTGTCATGCCAGAATTCAAGTTTTTGCTGTTGCCACTGATAAAAGATTTTCTTTGTAAGAAGAGTTTTGCCTATACCTGGTCGCCCCACAACCAGAATAGATCTTCGATCATTCGAAAATAAATCTGCTGTCCTCCACAGAGCGGTTGAATTTCTTGCAGACATCAAATGTGCTTCATATATTGCATGTCTGTTTGGGAATTCTCCTGCAGGCAAGACGTTTTCTCTACCATCCTGAATTATGACGTTGACATACATATCTTCCAATTTTCGACGAGACAAATCTTCTTCACCGAAATCGTCGTACAAGTGAAATACGTCATCAGATATATTTTCTCTGATCTTTTTCATTAACTTTCTGATTCTTTTACGCTTTCTTAAAATGTAGACGCAACAAAACTCCATCTCAGTGCGGAAGTCGTCGTATTTCCTCGCTGACCAGAAGAGATAGGCAACCTCTGCAAAAGCCAGAATGCAAAACAGAAGATGTATACTTGCTGCACTAACAGCTATCTTCTCGTTGTTTCTGCCCGTAGGATATGTGCAATCCACCAGTGAATAATTCCTCGTTGGAGTTATGTTTGCGACAGCGTATGGTACACTTGTAGCTTTAGCTGACCAAGAACATTGGAATGTCGTCGGATAATTAGATGAACTACCGAAGAGTACTGCTGCAAATACTAGCAATACTATAATACGACAAATCAAATGGAGTGTGTACAGAATGAAGACCCGAGGACTATCTGAATTTTGAGAAGTGTCAGGGTCTGATGCTGCTGGTAAAGTATCAACAAGCGGTACCTGGTTTTCGTCGTTGGTATTATGGGCTTCCACCGCTGTTGAAGATTCGGCGTACTTTTGCACACGATATAACACTGAATAAGCGTAGACAAGACTGACAAGAATCACTATTCCACAACTGACCACAAGCAAAGCGTAGATAGGCAACGGAGGGTAAAATTCTTGAACATATTGAAGAAAACACTGTGTCTCGATGTATTCCTTTGCCGTCACATCGTTCCCAATGTTACATTGTAACGTTGCTTCTGATTGGAAATAACCGACAACTGCAATGACCACAAGGTTGATAATTAAAAATAATGAAAGAGCTACCCATCCAAATGTGTTGTAGCTCTTACGTGGTATTAATTTCAAAAGACTTTCCATAGCAATTTCTAGTGTTCGTCCTACGGGCTCGTCAGTGTGAAATGCTTTATGAAATGCTTGCTTTTATGTTATAACGGCGTCTCAGTTCAGTCAGGAAATCCCTGCTGTTAATAATCATCCATATTGAAACTAAATGCAATTAGACACGGCTATAGTGTTCTTCTGGATTTCTCGGTTCTTATTGGTAGAACTTTGTTCATTGTCTCGCTTGCCGTGCATCTCAAAGAGCGATCGTTCAATTCAAACGACTTTTCTTATAGCTAGTTTGATTCGATATCTACAATAATTATTGAACATGTACCTTCTGCAGCGCCATACTTGCAATTTTAAGCAGCCAGAAGCCAGTGGAAAGTTTTGTCCACCATCCGCAATATAGCTGAGTTTGCCAAATGCCTTCGTTTACTGTTTGTTGGATGATCATGAATCAATGTTGAAACCATTACGGCTACTTTAATGAAAAAGGCTAGTTAAAGTAGCCTTCTAAACGTGTTCGCTCTATTTAAATAAATGCTTGAAGGATTTATTTCATTGCACAACTATTCTGTTTTCATTTGTGTGTTTATACATTCTTGAAGATTTTGACGTTTTTTTTAGATATGCAGCAGTGCAGCACGTATTTGAGAAAAAATGTGTGTGTACATATGTAAGGTCTTTACCAGCAATATATGCAACAGACGTTTAACTTTATAAAAAATTTTAAATTATACTCAATTACAGATGTACCAAGAAAATATATTACTACTTATTATTACTTACACATTCAGTTTGGAAATGTTACGAACTTATAGTTGGACAGTTTAGTATGAAGTTAAAATTGCTAACTTTACTTGTTAAAATAGTCAAAAGAACGATTAAGAACGATGGTCTAAATCTTTCCGTTCGTAGGTTTGGTAACATGAATTCGTGTTTCCGATGTTGTCATCACAGCTTTTTACCTTGGAGTAACTCATGTAAACTATGTTCTGCAAACTTCCTTATCTTATCAAATAAACATTTGTCTCTTTCCTCAAATATGTATGCACGAGTGTACATGCGGGTAGCCTATGTTAATCATCATTCTCAAAATGCGCAAAGTCACTGCTTTGGTATAAGCCTTCAATTATAACATCTACTGAAACATAAAAGACGTTAACACTTCTCTTGTCTTAAATTGTGGATGGTGTTCACGTGTCTTTAGGATAATCATTGCGAAACAGCCGTTAAATAACTGATTAGCCTACCACATGAAGAGACATGGACTGAGTAATATGGGAGTCTGCCTTTTTTGCAAGTTGTTTTCACTGCTAGAATCACCCAAGCGCCTAATGTTGAAACTAAATGTAATAAGAAACGGCCTGCGTTCTTCTGGATTTCTCGGTTCTTGTTGGTAGAACCTAGCTCATTGTCTCACTTGCCGTGCATCTCCAAGAGCAATGGTTCGATTCAAGCGACTTTTCTTATAGCTAGTTTGAATCTACAATAATTATTAAAGATGTACCTCCTGCAGCGCCATACTTTCAATCGGAAGGCCAGAAGCCAGCGGGAAGTTTCGTCCACCATTCCGCATTATCGCTGAGGTTGTCAAATGCCTTCATTTATTTTTTAGTAGATGACGATAAATCAATGTTGAAACCATTGCGGCTATATGTTAATGAAAAGTCTGGTATAGTAGCCTTCTAAGCGCACAACCGACTTTTTGCCCTTTTCAAGCAAATGCTTGAACGATTTATTTCATTGCACAACTATTCTGTTTGCATTTGTGTGTTTACACATTCTTGAAGATTTTGACGTTTTTTGGAGATATGCAGCAGTGCAGCACTTATATGAGAAAAATGGGTATATTACATGCACACATACATGCATACATACCATTTTATTAGTTATCCCAAACGGCTTTTCATTACTAAGTTACAAATGTTTTTAAAGTTGTAGTAAAGACTACATTATCATTCGCTACAACAAATCGATGTACACGAATTATATTATATACATGAATAACATTAGATTCTACCTCAACTATGATAAGAAACTTTAATTATCTAAGAAATTTTGTAATAATTGTTTCTTCAAGCAACGTTTAAAATCTCTGGTGGACGCACTTAATTTTAGTTCGTGAGAGAGGGAGTTCCATATAACTGCTGCTCTGTGAACAAATGACTTTTGCCGCATAGCGGTTCTAAAATTTGGGGCGTGAATATCATGGGATTTTCTGGATTCCGCAGTTCTTAGTATTGGTAGAACTTTTTTTTAAGAAACGTTTTAAAGAAACGTATTTAAGAAAGAGCGAAGTCGTATGCAAGAAGCAGTTGACTCAGTAGAAGCGTGTGTCACTTTGAATATGGCTGAATTAAATAAGGATAAGTGTAAGGAGCTAAGAATTGACTTCTCACGAGAACCAACCGAAAACATCTTCCTCCATCCCATTCTTATTAACCATAAAGCAACTGAAGTTGTTAGTTATGCAAAATTTCCCTCGGTCTTACCATCATGATGGTAAGGTTATTTTTGACTTATACAATAAACAGGTTAAAAAACAACCTATTTTATTCCGGTCATCTCAGGCTCATTGAAACGACCTATTTTTTTGTTGTTTCAACCTACTGGTTCAGCAATACTTCTAAATGGAAGATGCATATCGATAGCATCATATTAAAAGCTAGCGAAGGTGTACGTTTGATAACGCAGGTATAAAAAGAGCACGAGTTCCTGTCAAAGATTAAAATTTCTTGCGCCTGTATTCTTTCGAGACTAGAATATGCTTTGCCCGTTTTCCGCAACTCTCTACCGGAGTACACCGTAGTACCTGAGTTCATAAATTGAAAGGATTCAAAGGCGGTGTCTATGAAAGATATTTCCTGAAAGCTCTTATGAAGAGGCGCTCGATATAGCCAATCTTGAAACATTACAAAGCAAAAGAGAAACAGCATGTAAAAAAAACTATACCTTGCCCACTCTGCATACAACGCACAAACTACATCAAATTATTGCAGGGGAATATCGGTGTATATATCCCTTTAGGAAATGTCGTAAATTTCTAGTTCCTAAGATCCGAAGCGAACTTTTTAAGAACTCTCTTCTTATATCGAATTGTAAGGATTTTTATTTTGTGCCAACTATATATAACTGACCTATAATTTTTATTGTAAGTATAGTCAGTTTTTTTGTACGGAATTCTTCGTTTGTAGTTATATCAAGTGTCATTTACGATTTGATTAAACCTGTTCTATCCATGCATCTATCTATCTTTCCGTACGTTTCAAACAGCAAGGTTCTTTTATGTTTTGTTTCTATTTCCATAATATTGAACACGTACTTTCTGCTCTGCCACAGTTGTGATGTGAGCAGTGGATGTGAGTTACTCGTTAAGAACTTTGATGATGGGGTTGTGTTATATCATTTTGAAAGAAAATAGGCCGGTTAAATGGCGAAGGCTATTTGCCTATTTCGAAAAATTAAAGCTGCGTTTGCACTACAGGCCTAGACTTCCTAGACTTGGCTTGGACCTGGTCAGGTCCATGTAATATGTGCCCGGTTCACACTGTTCACTACAAAAGCTGAGACCCAGGTCAGGCCTACATATTATGGCCACGGTTCGGACTAGGCCTGGTACAGGCCAGAGACATACCAGGCCCGTTTACACGGGCGATTTTTGCTGCGATTTTTCTCCTCTTAGCGTATGTGATCGAGTAGGTTGACTGGCGACTGCATAAGCAAATTGTTGGACCAAGTATATTCGCCAGTTATCCACTCTATCACATCGTTCAACAGGAGAAAAATCGCAGCAAAAATCGCCCGTGTAAATGGGCCTACCGTTTGCTCGGTTGCACCTAAGCCCAGATCAGGTCCAACCAAGGTCCAAGCCTGTAGTGTAAACGCGGTTTAAGATTGGTTATTTAGGGATGAAATGAATATTATTCGAACGAAGCATAAACAAGTAACGACTTAAACTGCCAAGTTCCGTCCAAAGATATTGTTTGTATATTTACCTTACAACCATTATTTCACTTTTATTCTTTTGCAACTATAATGATATCGATAAATACTTACACTATACAGTGCCATTTGTGCGGTCAGTGTAGTGTGCTGTTGCTGAGCCTAGATTATGAATCTGTGTGTGTGTGACTAGCACAGTAGTACGGTGTGCACAGCATGTAGGATGTGTGTAACCAGTAGCTTTGCTTTGAGGTTCCGTCGTAAGCTATAAGCACCTCTAGTGTGACTGGCACGTGTTGTCTGATTAGTATGGTCATTGAAGTATTGGTCCAAACAGACTCGGTAGGCATGCAATATGTACGCCATGCGTAACTAGTGTTTTAGATATGCAGCAGTGTAGCATATATTTGAAAAATAAAACACTTGAAGAAAGTCAATTTGATAGCATTTCAAAATGTCGGGTGAAAGTTTTTCCTTTCTATTTAGTGCAAGTAAAAGTCTGCGGCGACAATGTGCTCAGTGCCCCTAAAATATTAACTAGGACCTCACAGTGATTAATCAAAAAAAGTTTAATACGTAAACCACTTTGTTTTGCCACTGAATGAAAATTTGAACGCCAAGAATGATACGTGCGTGATGATGCTAGATCGGAGCTTGCTTGAAAGATCTTTATGCATATTCCTTGAGAAATGGTACAGTGCTGAGAAAATTGAAACATCTCATATTCCTATGGGCTCCTTCCACCGTCCCTTTTTTCATACTCATGCGCACTTACGTAAAATTTATATTCCAAATAAAATCCGCTTTATAAGAACTACAAAATGGAATATTAGGATTTAGCGTTTAAAGTCCCGTTTACACGGTACAGGATTGCAGCTTCGAAGCCAGTATAGCTCATAAATTAATGATAAAGTAGCAGCACTTAATAATAACTAGTGCAAGGAAAATTTGTTCGAAGAAATAGAAGTGGCTAAAGTCGATGCCGTGACCATGCGAATCCGGTATCGTGTAAACGGGGCCCAAATGAATGCGTGTCTATCTGTTAAAGTATTCTTATAAATTTAAAATCTCCAAGATATGTAACGTGCGTGAAAAACGCAGAAATAGAATGCAGTCGTATGTGGCTTCGTGATCTCTCAAATTTTGCGGAAAGTATGTTTACTTTTTCACTTTCATAAATAACTTAATACACATTTGTTTCGGAGTGGAGGTACCCAAGTATAGGTTAAACACCGAGAATGGAGGCTTTAATCTAAATAAATCCCAAGGGCTCAATTAAGGCCTCGAGGGATTCATCTGGCTCTAAAAGTCGACGTTTGACGTGTTCAACTGACCGCTGACAACAAGATCAAAAGAGGCTTCCTCCATGCGTGTATTCCAAAGGGACCTAATTTATTTTGTTTTGAAATAGCTCGTCGCTTCAAGAACCACTATTCTATTAACATGCTTGACAGCTGGCTGCGTTTCGCATGAGAGAAACCCTTAACATAACGAACACTAGCTAGCGAGCGTCTGGAAATGACAGAGCTTTAGGAAGTGTGACTCCGTACTCAGCTTGAAAACTTTATAACATGAATAGCATGCTATATACGCGGTCCCTATCGTCTGCTAATCTTACTTGGGCAAGTTCGTCTAATAAAAATGATAGTCGTGGAAGTTATGGAACAAATGTTGAACTATTTATGTTGGAAAGCACTTGTTGGAATGTAGCGTTGCAAGGCAGAGTCGATCAATACCAGGAGCAAATCGTGGTAAGTGCTGCTTAGCAATAGTATAGTCGTTTTGAAAGCATTTGTTGAACTCGTTCTCAGTTGCATAGTAATAAAGCGATTCAGTTCTTTAAGGACTCACTTGAATCACTATTCATGTGGCTTTATTCAAAGCAATTTTATCTGAGAAGCAAAAAGCAGTATTGATTTGCATGTTAGCGATTGGAGTTGTAATTTGCTTGTTAAAGCAATAGAGACAGGTTTGTCGAAGAGTACAAACTTGTGTGAAAAATTGTTTTTGCTGCAGTAGAGTAAGGCTTGTTTTACACTTCGAATTTGCATGAATCGAATGCCTTCAACACAAAAGCTAATCGACACCACTGCCTCATTATGCATTCAGGAAGCCGTCTTCAGAAATAGTGTTTTAGTATATTTTATTTCGTCTTGGATTTAATTGTTTTTATTGTAGCCTTACTAGCGACTCTTATATTTCTTTATTTACTATTTTCTTAGTCTTAATAATTGCGTACATATTTATCCTAGTATTATACTTATAATCGTGCATTCAGTTTGTACTGCGATGCGACTATTCTTAACAAACTATACTAATATCTCTCATTGTCTTGAATGAGGTCGACTTTAATATGGCATATGAAAACGCGAGCCGCGATAAACTGGCCTTATCTTCAACGTTGTCGTATTTGAAAATCTTCGCTTTCGTCCAACCGTGAAAAAACGCGAAACCTGCCTTTTAAAGGAAAATTCACTATTGAAAACATATTCGAAAACCATAGTAGGGGAGGAGGGAGGGCCCCCATCCAGCTACGCAATGGGACGTCAGCGTTGTGACCGTAAATAAAGCATGCTGACTACAGGTTATAGGGATACAAACTGTGATTTAAATAAGACGCCACCTCACCCACACTTTCGCAGGCTGCAGTTTTTGTGCTCTATGTACCAGCTTTTACAATTAGTCAATGAATCAACGAGGGTTACTGAAAATTCGGCTACATTGATTGGTCTTATACTAACAGACCAGAAAATGTACTGAGGACTGAGTTATTTATCCATCTGGGAATTCAGATCACACTTTAATTCATGCAGTGCGGCAATTTTAATTCCTGAAATCTAGTCCTATCTTTAAAAAAGTCCGTAAGTTTTAAACGCTTTTCAGCCGATGATTTTTGGAGTGACTTATTACACATAGCCTGTGATTTGATTCTTACTATTACTGATGGCGTAATTTGTGAAGTATTTCATAACGTTCAAAAAGCGTGTGACTCCATAAATCACGAAATTTTACTGCAAAAAATTTATAACCATTTTGGCATAAGGGTTACTGAACTAAAATGGTTTGAATCCTGCTTAACCGGTAGAGAACAACAAATTTATGGTTGATGGCCAAATTTCGTCACTAAACGTTAACAAAATAATTTGTGGAATACCGCAGTGCTCAACATTGAGGCTGTTGTACCTTTTATTTTATATAAACGATAAGCGTAGATCTTTAAAACTATGCACTCCCTGCGTAATCGCAGACGAAACGTAAATTTATATGCATCTGCTAAAGATGGTGACGAACTAGTGGCAAATATGAACTGTGATCTTGAATATGTCCGTAGATGGATGTTACAAAATAAGTTGCATAATCATTCTACAAATACTAAATATACGTATATTGGATCGTCTTTTAGGCCTGGTTCTCATATATCGCCGATGCCGTCTGCCCTCTTTGTGTTTGATCATTGCAGGAAAAAATTATTAGAGCTAGACAAAAGAGTTTAAGCATCAGTGACCAAGGACAATGAACGTCGCCGATCATCGGCAGCATATGAGAACCAGGCTTTAGTGTCGAAATCCCTAGCAAACCCAATTTTAATCAATAACGTTCCAGTCCCCAGTACAGAAAACTACACATGTCTTGGTGTCGAGCTGGATGAAAGGCTTACCTGGGAAAAACGCATAGATATATAAGATTTGTGTGAAAGTTGGCGCGGAATATGTGACGAATGAAACATTTCATACTATCAAAAATATTAAGGCTGGTATAGAACACTTTAGTGCAATCCTATTTTGATTAGCTGTAGCCCTCTAAGGGTTTTGTAGAAGCCGTTTTAGAGACAGGCTTCAAAGACTGTAAAATTGCGCTGCGAGAGTGACAACGGGATCTACTTTCGATATTGAATCTGTTGATGTGCTAAATATATTATGCTGGGAGTCCTTGGATCAAAACCACAGCTACAAAAAATCTATACGTTTGTGTATGTATGTAACCTTATTGTAGCGTACTGTAGCGTAGGTCTTTGTTAGAAAGTCATTGGCTTCGTGTTTGCAAACTTTACTGAAGTGATTCAAACAATTTTCTGCCGCCCCCGAACGAAATTTTTAACGGTGAGGTTAAAAACGCATGATGGCCACTAGCTGTGTCAGCAAAAGCACGTTCTTTCCAGAAACATGTTTTTGAAAAGAAAACACAATATTATTCTTTTATTAAAGCACTTGGGTTTTGCAACCCATACAGTTGAAGTACATCCTAAACACATTTGCGTACTAAATGTTACAAGTAAGTCACCATTATTAAAAATGTTAAAAATTGTCAATGGCCAAAAAGTTTTAGTCTAATGACTATTAACTACTAACTATCAATATGTACACTAAGTCTAAAGTAAACGGTTCAAGTACAGAGCCTAAGTACTAAAGCCTAGTTTAGACGTCGCACTTCTGTCGAGTGAAATGCAATTCAAACAATAGGTAATGAGATGATAATGAGGGAATCGTCTCATTATCCGTTGTTTGAATTGCATTTGACTCGACAGAAGTGCGACGTCTAAACTAGGCCTAAGAGTATTGAAACGTTTAGCAGACGACGGAATGAAAGAGTTTTTGAAACGGTTAGTTGGCCATTTGATTGGTACAACCAGCGTTCACATGACTATTAATACGAACGTGCCAACATGCACATTGTATTGATAAAAATTTAGCCTATGGGCTGCTCTTTCCACAGTCGCGTTTGTCATGAGCATGTGCTCGTGGGTAAAACTCTAAATTGTAATAACCACGAAATGGAATGTTTAGAATTTACTATTTTAAATGAATAGGTGTCTTATCTGTTAAAGTATTCCTCAAAATGTCAAAATTCAAAGGATTTCAACTCCCACATGCGTGCATGGAATGCAGTACTACAGTTAGTACTACGGCTTTGCGTTTTATTTTTCTTGTTTTTCTCAAGGTATACATTTACAAATTTACTTCCATAAAAAAAATTATATCCATTTGTTCCTACGTAGATGTACCGATAACTATATATAGTCTCGACAATTATACCATGCATTGCAATGACTGCATAATTTTTGTTCTCGTCTTTAGCATGTAGGGCCAGGATGTTCAAAAGCCAGTTAGGTTAATCCTAGGTTAACTTAAATTTTGAAGCAAACTTTGTGATCCGTTGCTCAAAAACTTGGAACTTTTGCAACAAATTTTATTTTGATTAACAGAAATCTCAACTTGGAAAGTGGTAAAACAAACGGACGAACAGAATGACGCAAATTAACACAGCTGGTTAAATTTTGACCAAGGTTAACCTTAATTCACCTTTGAACGACCGACCCCTGTATCCTGCAGTTTCCAGTATTCACATTATATCATTAAAAGTCTTGGCTATCCTTGTCCTGTCCTTCTAGAATTGCGTTACGAGTCTTTTCGTCTCTGTACATCTAATACACATAATTCATCTAATAGCTATATACCACACTTCAGTACGATTTACACCCTAATCTAGTCAATTTATATTCATACTTAAATGTAGTCAATATCTAAGTCAATAAAGTTACAATTGTCACTTAATATTTAGCACATTCATCTATTATTTTATTCTAGGATAAATCCAATTCAGTTAGTTTGTAGTTACAGCTCTTCAGAGCATCACTTAAACACTTAGCACGTTTAGCTGTTAATTTGTTGCGTCCTGAGCTACCACTCTTCCGAGCGTCAATATCTAATTCAGTAAGTTAACAATTGTCATTCTCCCGACCTTCACTTAAGTATTTTAAATAATTATCACCTTTATTTGTTAATTCAATGTCAGATAAGTACAATCTTATTACTAGTACAGATACCGCTCTTCAGAACAACCCTAAACATTTAACACCATCTGTTAATTTATTGTTTGATTAGAAACATATACCTACATTTACTTGCGTTCGTTTGCCTTTCAAAGCATCACGTAAATATTTGGCACCTTCACGTGTTAAATTATTGTGTGATATATCTAATTTAATTAGTTTGCAGAAACCGCTCTTCAGAGCATCACTTAGACATTTAGCACCCTCATTTGTTAAATTATTGTGTGATAGATCTAATTTAGGTAGCTTACAGAAACCGTTCTTCAGAGCATCAGCTAAATATTTAGCACCTTCACGTGTTAAATTATTGTATGATAAATCTAATTCAGTTAGCTTACAGAAACCGCTCTTCAGAGCATCAGCTAAATATTTAGCACCTTCATCTGTTAAATTATTGCGTGATAGATCTAATTTAGTTAGTTTAAAGTTAGCACTCTTTAAAGCATCACTTAAATTTTTAGCACCTTCACGTGTTAAGTTATAGTTTGATAGATCTAATTCAGATAGTGCGTAGTTAAACGCCAGAGCTTCTTTTAACCACATAGGACCTATAATTCCAACACCGTGGCTACGTAGTCTTAAAGTGGAAAGTTTGGAGTTTTCGTTGATTAGCAGGTCTCTTATGCTTCTCTCCGTATCAACCCCCATATGACTGTCAGTGACTATTAACTCGGTAATTCTGATTTTACCCAGTAACTTCCCCAGCTCAAGGACAGCGTATTTCTCCATGGTACAATGGTTGATGTGAAGTTTTTGCATTTTCTCGTTGCAACTTAGAAATCCAAACAGAGCACTTGCGTCCACTGGCGCAATATTCAATAAATGCAAACGACACTCTGTAGTTAGCGTCCCATTATTACCGCAGGCGGCTGAACTCATAACGTTATCGTCTTGTGTTTCATGTAACCACTTTATTACACGTAAATGAGACTTTTCGTAAACGTTTGTGGGATGGTGCGGCAAGGAATCGTGAAATCTAGAAACAAATTTGTAAGTGAAAAATATCCCATTATCATAATTTAAAAAATCATATTTTAGCATATATATAGTCCATTGGGAATGAAAAGTACCTTTTGATTATGCTTTCTATCAACTTTTCAGTTTCATCTATCCTTTCAGCTGCCTCGCTGTAAAAAACAAACATCACTATACATTAGACAGGGATGCATGCATCATATCTTCTTAACGAGCGTTTTCGTTGAAGTTATTATACAGGTACGCGGTGTTTCGAAAAAAACGAAAACTATTGAAATCACCAAGGATGCGTAAAACATTGAAAAGGTCCGGCCTGGTCAGGGATTATTTTAGTGTGAAGTGATAACCAATATGTGCAGTGATAGATGAGATTTGTGCAGTGATAAATGAGACTATGTGCAGTGATAAAACGTGGTGTTATTCGGCAAATTACCAATAAGTTTTCATAAATAGTATCAAAAGTACAGCAACAATAACGATTCCTTTTCCCTTTGTGGCCATCTTTCCCAATCTATTTTTGACTGCTTATTCAGTTGCTACCCCATTGCTAAGGAAGTACAGTTGACCAATCAGGTGGAATTTTGGATAAAGTATTAAGAGTATGGTGATATGGGCTCAGCTGTGATTTTAGCTCACTTGCCAGCATGTATATTGTGTAAGGCATGGGTTGCAGGATCAGAACAAGTAGGTCAGGCAGACGTCAGCCAGACGTTTTTCTACAGAAGTCAGTATCTAATTCAGTAATTATCAATATCTAATAGATTAGATCTAATTGCTGCCGCAGCGAGCGAGCCTTAAGCGAGCGAGCAAGGCAGCAGACTAAAAGAGAATAGGTATTCAAAATCTCA